>JAMWET010001840.1:665000-675000 GCA_024036415.1 Prochilodus magdalenae
ATTTCACAGAGTAGCTCTGAAGCCGTGGGTGGAGAACTCAGGTGGGGGTGGCATGCTACTAATGGGCCCCCACTTGATGTAGGAAGTGGAGCCTAATTGGAACAGCATGTTGAATTATTCGTTTTCTGATCTAAGAAGTCCACAGATGACTGAGTAGTCTTATTTCACACTACATGGGTTGGTAAGCACTCCAGACACCCAAATATATGAACAGGGAGATTTTTATACAATGTCCCCTTTTAGACCACCATCACTTAACACACAACTGCAAGGAATTTAGAGCTTTCAGAAAATCTCGAAAAATTTATCTATAAGGGCAAGGCCAAAATCCCAGTGATTTATCATCCTACAGACGGCACTGTATTAAAAAGCCACATGGGCTTGTGGGCTTGGGAATATTAAGGAAAACCCCTCTCAGTAAACATAGGTTATTTTGGTGTCCACAAATAGTTAAAACTCTACTGTGCAAAGCAAAACCTGTATTTCAACAAGTTCTCCATGCTAAAGCACATCTAAAATAAACTGAATGGAAAAAGTGTACTGGAAAAGTGTACTGTGGTCTGAGGAGTCTGCCTTTCAAATGATTCATGGTAAAAATGACCTTTACCGAAGAGGACCACCCCGATTGTTGCTGAAACCACATTTAAAATCCTGTTAGCAGGAGATGTTAAGTTCAGACTGTGGGCAAATTGTTTCTCAGATCAGATCTTCTGAGACGACTGTCCCCACTGTTGTTTGCAAGTGATCTGATTGGATTTGTGTGTCGAGACAGCACCAGCCTATCTGCATATGGTGCTGTGGTAATACGTAGACATCAGTAACTATTAAATTTGGCTTTTATTACTCTGTCAAGTCATGGCTCCTGACTCTTCACTACTCCGTTTGAATCCCTGTCACTTAGGTGTTGGCATTTATGTTGTTTGGCTCATTGCGAGTGACGCAAAAGACATTTTGAAACTATTTGAGAGCTTCCAGAGCATCCAGACTGAATCTGTAAAAATCTAAATGGATTTGCATTTTAAGCCACCTTTGTCTGATTGGATTTCATGTTGTTCTGGCTCTGGATATGGCAAAAATCAGATTTGGGCTGGAATTCTGTACATAGCTTCATTGCCACTTACGTGAGTAACTTGCACATCCGTTAAGACATCGTTAATATAGCAGGATACATTTGCATTTTAGAGCGACATAGGCTGCCATATACACAATGTCTTTTTCATTAATCTTTTTGTCAGCAAGACGATGCCAAGCCACATTCTGCACATGATAAAGCAGCAAGGCTTTGTAATAAGATAGTGTATGAGCTAGACTGTTCTGTCTACAGTTCAGGCCTTCTCCCATTGAAAACATGTGGTGCATTATGAAGCACTTTACACATGACAACAAAGACCCATGACTGTTCACTCAAGGACACCAGATTTCACCTTACTCATGGTTCTTAGCTTTATCAAAAGTTCTTCTAAATCTTGTTTGCTTTTTTTAAAGTAAACCACATATACTTTCTTTTCTTTTCAGTTTCTTCACTAGCTAGAATTAACTCCAAATAACTAGCATAGGTTAACTACTAGTCAGCTCCAAGCCACTAGCATTTTCAGCCTGTATCTATTTTGATGTATACCAAAAATTCAGAGCAAATTATTCTTAAGCTCACCAAAAATAGGCAAAACAACTCATGCCATTCTAGTGCCAAACCATATAGGGTTGTAAATTGACGTGTAAAACCCAAAAGGTGTTACCCTGAATATTACTTCCTGTTAGGTTGAGACCTGGTCAGATCCTACTAAACCACCAGCTGGATGCCTTAATCTGAATCAATGATGTGCAAAAGATTAAGATGTCTAATATATAAATTCACTGCTGTTTGTGTTCATAATTACAAAGTCTCATCTATTGTTCCTGCTATAAACCCAGAAGCATTAAATGAAGAATAAATGGTTGTAAATAAGAGATGTTGGAGGTAAATTTGTTAAATAACATTATACTATGAATAGGTTATTTCTGTTTTGCTTTTTTCACTGGAGAATATTGTTCTTCACTGTTGGATATTTAATGTAAGAAAACACAACACACTGCCAAATCTTCCCCTCCATTTGGTGAACAACTCAACTATTCCATCCTACTGCTTTCACACGCTTTGAATGGCTCTTCTATTTTTTTCCTAAGAGCAAAGTGCTAAAGGGCTTATGGGAAATGTCAGCATTGTGACAGGACGTCCGTCCGTAATCCAGCAACTGCCCCTGCATTCTCCACACCTCAAAAAAAAAAAAAGAAAAATCCCACAAAAAACACACACACACATCCTCTGACAAACAGCACGCTGACATTTTAAGTGCTTTAGTGGAACGTGTCAGCAACAGCACGTATCTCTGATGGATATGTGATCTGATCTGCCATTTATTGTACACGAGGACTAAATATTCCCAAAACTGCACCTGACCACACTCATATTTCTCTCTTTCTGATAATTCTCTCTATATGACATTCTGCTGCACAATTTGTTGCATTATTAATTGACTGGAACATTTGTGTCCGCTGTTGGCATCTTCACTTTATCACAGGGAACACTGGGAGTCTGAGTAATGGTGGGGCCAAATACACACATACACATACTCATATACACACAAATTCCCTATCACGCTGCCCAGAATCAGCTCCGTTTTAATGTCCACCTTCTCCATCCTTTCGGAAGCGTGTGGAGATGACTTCTTCTGACTGATCCCTGTCTACTTCTCAAAACTTTCCCAGCCGAGACTGAGAACCTTTTGTCTCCTACTCCTTATTGTTTCTATAGCATTCTGTGCCCATTATGCCTCTGTCATAGAACCTTACTTAAGTACCTTTTGTCCCCATCTAATTCTAGAACCTTCTTTCCCTGCCCTTGCTCTGTTCTAGAGCCTTTTGTCTCCACTTTGTCTCTGTTTTCTGAATGTTTGCAATTGGCTAGTTCTAGAGTCTTGCCTTAAATTTTTTAATGAATTAAAAACTCCACCTTTTCCTGTTCTAATGTCTTTTGTCCCTGTTTTAGAGCTTTTTGTCCCCACGTTTTTATATTGGCCAGTTTTAGGACCTTCTGTCCCTATTGTCCCTGTCTTGTCACTTTTTAGAAGTTTCAGTTCATGCACAGAACTTTCTGTGCTCTGTTAGCTTTAGAACCTTTGGTCCCTGTCCTGTCTCTTATCTTCTGTTTCCACCTTGTCTCTGTGTGGAATCACATGTTTCATGCCTGTCTATGTTTTAGAACCTTTTAACACCACACTGTCTATGATTTAAAACGTCCTGCCTTCTACATGTCTTTGTCCCAGAGGCTTCTGCCCTTGTCTAAACCTAAACCACTGTTCCTGTCCCTGCTATGTTGTAGTCTTTGATCTAGAACCCTCTGTGTCTGGCATTTATGTTCTGGAATCTTCTTTCATGTTTTATAATAGAACCTTTGTAACTGGAATTATAGAGCTTTTTTTATTTGCCCTGCTATGGTGCCTTATTTCTGATCTAGAAACCTTCCAGGCATCAATCCTTCATTTATTTATAAATTTTGTCAGTTTCAAATACATAAAAAAATTAATTGCAATTGTCTTTGATTTCACTCTGTTAACACCAGCAAAATGTATTTATTTATTTTTATTTAATTTTTTTTTATTTATCTTTTTGTCAGAAAAGTTGTGCATACATACGAATGCATGTGTCTATGTATATGGACGCATATGCTAAGCTATTGTAAATTTATGGTGTTTATCTTTTGTCTCTATGCTAACTGTGTTGATTTTCCAGCTGGGAGTGGGCGGGTGGGAGGCTGGAGGTGGAGGAGGGGAATTTAGGGGGGAAAGCATTTATTTGTATCTGTGCTGTCATTGTACATTTTGTTTCTGTTTAGTATTGCAAATAAATAAATAATAAAAATTTTTTAATTGCATATATTACTCTTAAGCTGTTTTTTATGGGGGTTGGGGGTTGGGGGACATGTATAACCTAATTTGATAGAATGTTTCTTCCTTGTCTGTTTCGCTCTGGTCTACAGCTGGCCTAAATGCACTTTGAGTGGGTTTGTGCATAATCACCAAAGCAATTTAGATTAGCCATTTAACGGCTGATGCCATTTAAACAGCAGGTCAGTGTAGATCAAATATAAAACTAGAGGCAAAACTTGCATGCTCTTTTCTAGTTACTTTCCCGTTTCCCCTTGCCTGCCTTTATATTACATCTTGTATCATAGATTTTCCAGGTAAACCTGGTTGCCTGTACCCCAACTATGAATTATAATTAAGATTTGTGAATATAGCCGACTAAACTCACATTACCATCCCACCACATGAACCATTACAATATAATGCATTCAGTCAGCTTTTTTCTATCTCCTTCTACAGGTCAACCACCCTTCTTCCCAACCGATCGCTGCCCTATCCTGCATTTCTGGTTGAATCTCGGGTCCTGGTAGTACAAATGTTCAACAGACAGTTGATGTGCTCTGCTTGTCTCTATTAGACCGCAAAAACGTTAACACACAGCTTCCTCCATCGCACGCCCTCCCATTTGCTCAGCATCAAACTCCAGCTGCAACTTTTATGGAAAGCTGACGTTCCGTATGCCGAAAGTGCTGCCTCCCTTTCTCTCTCACATTTTACATGCACAATGACTCCTCCGGGTTTTGCCACTAAAACCCATTACGGCACTCAGTGCTGTAAAACTTGCATGATCTCATAAATCTTTCAGAGGAGCTGGTTTGAATTTGCACTCATGAAAATAGAAGGAAAAAAGAAAAAGGTCAGTCACAGATGACTGAGCATCACCGCAGCGACCTGGGTGCAGGAGGACCCCACGTTTAGTTTAGTGAAAAACAAAGAACACGACGTCCTCGGAGGCCTTGTTATTCTGAGAGCATCTCACTACAAAGATCCCAGAATGAATCCATTTTTAACAGGTGCAGAAAATTATCTGATGTTTCTCTTCAAATATTTAGCAGTGTTCACCTCCTTGGCTGCATGAGCCAGTGTCCGAGCCGCCCGGAAGGACAGTCCACTACAGCTCCTCCGAAAGATGATCTGCCTTGTAGGCTAGAAGCTGCCTCTACAAGGTTTTCCCCTAGAGACATCGCTCTTGAATCGAGGGAATTTCGCGGCCTGGTGCACCAACAGGTCTTGATTAAGACAGTCCTAAAGGGGACCTATTATGCTTTTCTATTTTGTTGTCTTTCCTTTAGTGTGTTATGCAGGTTGTTGTGCACGCAAAATTATAAAGTGAATTGTGAATTATAAAGTGAAACTCTTTCCAACAGAGACCTTTTTTTCAGATGTCTGAAACAACTTGTTGGAATTCCAGCCTTTTTCTCTGTTACAATGTGATGTCATCTCATAATACAGCCCTTATTGCCCGCCTACTGGTAAGCTTGGCAGGCCCTAGGAGGTGGATTGGTCTTCTAGCCTATTCTATCTGACATTCGTAATCAGGCTCTGGCTCCAAGAGATATGGCAGAACCAATGACACAGTAAGAATAGCCATGGCAAAGTGGGGGTATAGCATAATGCCTCTCTAGACTAATTAGAATATAGGGCCTTAGGACACAACAGCTCTAAGAGAGCATTTCAGAAAGAAAGTGATGTACAATATGAGAAAAACTAGAAAATAGAAGCATGTAAATCTGGTCTAGTACACCCTATAAATAAAATGATTAACACTGTCAGAGCAAAGCGCCAGAGCAGGACATCAGGCAGAATCATCCTACTAGGCTGAATTTATCTTTGAACTAGTTTTTAACTTGACCATTCTAATTAGACAAGTTTTAATTAACTCTTCAATTTCTAGTATTGACTTTTACATTTATTGAATTTTATGTTTTGATTTTTACTCATCAGAGTGTGTCTTTACCCTAAACACACCCTGTGCTGGCGAGAATGAGAATACCATTGAGTGCTTGAGAGGACACCCTCAAGTTACATACTTTCCAGAAGTCACTTGTGACCTTGCAGATCTATGATCTGCTGGAACAACAGGTTCTGCTTTGAGAGCAAAAAACCACACTGGAAGCAACCTGGTGCTTTGCAGGTAACATTTTGGCCATGCTTGCTAGAAACTACCCGAGCAGTGAAGTTACAGTAACCGAGTGACTTCCGTGCAGAGAAAGTCACCTAAGTTGCTCACTGCAGCAAGGACAACGTAAGCCTAAGTTTCCTTCATTCCGGCACCATCCTATCAGGAATCCTGGCTGTACCAATGCATTGCCATGGGCAAGCTTTGGACAAGATCCCCTTTTCTAGTCCCCTTTCAATCCCTCCACACTAGTACAGTCATTATCAAAGATTCCATCATCCAACAAGTTAGTGCAGACATGAAGAGAGGTCCTGCTATTATGAGTGAGTTAACGAGTACCAAGACAGTCCTCCTTGATGTTGGAGTGAATGACTTAAAACTCCACAAGAAAGAGATTCTGAAGGAAGACTTCTGAACTTGGTTGACACTCGCAGCCATAAGGAGTTTAATTTCTGAACCTCTTCCCACATACAGATGAAGTAATTACACTTTTAGTAGACGTTAGCACTAAACACTTGACTGTGTGCTTGGCATGGCCTTGGCTTTATTGGAAATTGGACATTTTGGGAGAGGCTTTGTTTTCATCAAGTAGGCGGTCTGCACCCGAATCAAGCTGGAGCAATGCTTTTTTTTTTGGATGATTTGAAAGAATTGAACAGCCTCTGACTGGTGCACAGAGAGACTCATTTAAACACATATTGTACTGGCAACTGCCTTTGCACGACACTCTCTGCAGCTAGCATCTGAACCGGTTCAGATTTTAATCACTTTCCTGTTTTTCTCATCACCTTCCCAAAACAAGGAAAACCCTTTGTAGCCAAAATATGAATAACTTCATTTACATACCCATACAAGTTACTAGCACTCCCAAACTTTACCTTGTTTGAATAACGTAACGGTTTTAATACAAGATCTTATTAAAGGCAGTAAGCTTGATTATAATGAGACATGGCTGGGTGATACTGGTTCAGTGACCTCACTTACAAGTAGCTCCTGAAAGCAGCAGGATTCATGCAGACTTTGAATACCCAGGTAGATTTACCAGGTAAACATATTTTTGTATATTTTAATGTACTAGAAATATAATATCAGTATGTACGATATGAATGTCATGGAGTTTTTTGAGATCTTTGAGATTTTTTATTTTAAGCAGTATGTGGGTGTCATTACTCATAAACAAGAGTACATCTTGGACTCAACAAGTGTGCAGATGCGGGTGAATTTCTATATTAGATGTTTTCACATCAGATCACTTCAGTATATTCTTAACGTCAGCTTAGAGGTCAAGAAGTGTATACCTGAATGCCATACTAGAACTTTATAAACTTGGAAACAGACCATACACAGATCTCCCAGTTGCAGAGATCTAGTTCTCACTGAACATTAAGCCTAAGGAGACCCTTAATACAGTAGCCTCAGTAAAATTAGAAAAAAAAAACAAACTCACATGCCTAAAAACCTTAAATTGATGATGATATAGGACAACTTAAGAGAAGCTACATGAGAAAAAAGCACATGGGCAAAATGACAAACTGCCAGTAAACTATCATTCTCTTAAAGAACAGATTTTAGTTCTAGGTTGCACTTTACTGCTGACTGTGAGGATCTGGCCCATGTTCTCTAAAAGCCACTCAGCTTTAAACAGCTCATAGGCTGAGTCCTTTGTAACTGCACCATCCTCAGCTTGCAGAATTAAGCTGTTTATTTCCTTCTTTGCTTTGTGGTGAAAGCACATTTTCTCTAGATAAATGCAGCTAGGAGCATTTACTTCTGTCTGGTTTGGGTGGTGATTACATTTCATTGTGGCATGTTTTTTTTTTTTTTTTCTGTGTGTATGGCCTGTTTAAACATAGTCTCCTGCACATTACAACTTTTCCACTGTAATGACAGAATTTTAATGACTCATCCATGTTTAAAGCACAGCACAGTAAAGAGTATACTTCCTCGACACATTGTATTTAATTCTGACAGAAATTCAGCATTTTGTATTGTGAATGTGAATCCTTGGGTACTGTTTTTCAGTAAAGAGGTCAAGTGACATAAACATAATTTAATAGAGGGTTTATATTTCACTGGAAAATTGAACAAGCTGGCTAAATTACGCTTCCCATTCCACCTTAAACGGACCAGCATGTTGCACAGGTGGCATATATGATGCTCAACTGAAGGTAGGATGAAAATTTAAAAAAAAGCTGGCTAACATGAGCTTTCTATTCCACTTCAAACAGAGCCACATGTTACATGAGTAACAGGTAACTGCTGCTCCATTTAAGGTGGAATGGAATATTTTAATAAGATGGCTAGCATGAAGTTTCCATTCCACTTTACGTGGAGCACCACGTTATACAAGTTAAGTATAGTGGAAATTGAACAAGCTGGCTAACTTCAACTTCCTGTTTTTCCCTTGCCTCAGTAATCGTGTGTGCTGTCTTCACAAATGAGTTAGCATATCTGAGGTATTAGCATGGGCACCTGATCCTCACATTAAACAATGTCGGCACACTGTCACCTTTCAGTCTGCCACTCTTTTCCCATTACTATCCGAATTGTCTACGAGACCAAGCCAGGTTTTTATCCGCTCTGATAGCTGACACATAAACATACCAGTCTCATGTTGTTTCTCAGTGCTGCTGTTATTAGAGATTTTAAGACTGTGATTGACCATATGTAGTCATGCATGTGCTGGAACGAATCGGGTGGCATACTTAAATGAGTGTTTGGTTTGAAGAGTTATACTTGTTTATTGTTAATAAATCTAGAAGGCCTCACAAAGTTCCACTTTCTAACTTTCTACAGTGTACAGCTAAACCGTGACTAAACGCTAATCAGACAGAGTAATGCTAAGTGTAACAACATTTACATTTGGTGCAGCATGCTTCGCTATCAGCAGTTCTAGTACTTACAACCTAATAGTTTTACATGTTTGACCTTCAGATGCAACTCAGAGTGGGATTACGACTAAAGAAGCAGCCTGCAGTCGGACAAAAGCTGCAGCTCTCTGTGCCCACTCTCAGGCTGTTCATAAGGTTGTACATGTCTTTTGTTAGGACTGACTGCATAATATTTTCCCCCCACATGTCCTGAATACACTAAGAGACCGGAAAGAAAGCAGTAGATGTTGTGCAGAATATAATGTGTAGTGCGTCAACTTAAACCTTTTAACAGCAAATTGCTACCAAGGATACAAACCTCTCCCAGAGATAAGGACTGTTGCTAGTGGAAACAAACACCATGTACATCGGAAAGCGATGCGGGAACAATAGCAAGGATGAAAATGAAAGAGAGGAAGCGGCAAAGTTTGCACTCTATGGGTTTAGCACTGGCGTCTGAAGGACGAGGACGGGGGTGGTGGGGGTGATGGGGGTTGGTGTCTTATCTGACCCAGCCACCAAGCCGCTAATTGATAAGAACAATCTATCTTTAATTTAGAGGACAAAAGCTGCACTGCTGACATCAAAACAATCTGAGCTGTTTTCCTTTCCCCTTAACCTGCTGGACCCGACATTCTGCACCTTCATCTGGACCCATAAGTGGGACAGTAATGCTAACAGAAACAGTAATGCTAGCAAAAACTGAAAGCAGTCATTTGTATATTTTCTTTGACCTACACACAGTATTTGATATTTAACTTCATAAATTGAACTGTGTGTGATAAATATCCACACATACCGAATTTGATGTCTGCAACATGTTCCCAAAAAGTTGGGACTGCTTTACTACTGTGTTATAATACCTTTCCTGTTTACAGTCCTTAATAACTGTTTGGGGACTCAAGTCACAAATTGTTCCAGTTGGGATATAGCCCTCTTGGGCAAGTCTTCAAATCTGCAATTGTGCAGCTTCATTGTGGTATTTTACACACATTTTCAATAAGAGAGAGATCTGCCCAGTCATGCTGTTCTATCATGTGCAGAAAGTGGCTTGGTGTTGTGATGGTGAAATTATTTTTTTGGAATTTGTTGCATTCCTGGATTTTGCA
>JAMWET010001840.1:680000-713036 GCA_024036415.1 Prochilodus magdalenae
CAAAAGGGCCCATGGCAGCCATTGTTCCAGAGGCATAACCAGAGCTTTTCACAATGGGGTGGCCAAGTTAAACGCAGTCAGTTTATTAAGGTAGCAAATAAAATAATGTCACGCTCCAAAGAAAAACAAGTATGAAAAAAAAGGGCAAAAACCTCATTTGAATTGAATGTAAGTCAATGGAACCTGACTTTTTTATTAAGTGATTTTGGGCCAGTTCTGTTGTTCCATTCATCATGAAATTTCCACACAGAAGAAATTATATTTACATGTTAATCAAGAAATTTTATTGGATCATTTTTATTTTCCCAGTGAGTTAATACAAATATTTCAGGCCCCTTGTTGGTTCAGTCGACTCAGAGACAGTTGTGAGATGAGGGTTACACATTATACATTTTTGTGGAGAAAGGAACCAGATATCTGACATGTTTAGTACCTCTAAAAGTCACCTCCCTAAAGATTACCACATGATATGGTCATATGGCATCTAGGTCAAATGGGGCCTGGTTATAGAGAAAGTGAGCTTGTTCTAAACAGTTTGATCTAAAACATGCAGGTATTATTTTGTATGCAAGCGAGAAAATGCCCTTAGACTCCAGAGAGCTAATGAACCCACTATATCAACCTAATGGTTGTCTTTTTGCCATTTAGGCACACAAACATGTTATTATTGTTAGGAAGCGTGGCGCCTGTAGGATAATACTGATGTAAACCTTTGCACGGCAATGCTTTGATATGGTCAATTTGGGGTAATTTAAGGGAATTACATCAAATTGTCCATTTCAAAACAAAAGAACACAAATTGGCAAGTCAAATCACACACAAGTTGCATTAATCGGTTCTCCTCTAGCATAAATGATCAAATGGGGTAATAGGCACTATAGAGACACTATAATAGACATTAGCACCAAACAAGGTCAATTACTGACAGTATGATGAGGCAGTAGGACAAAGTGTGGTGCACTTCAGACAAGCATTAAAAAAAAGTTAAAATATGTCCTGCATAACAAATAATAGCACAGTTTATACTCAATATCTTGTGTTTTCTATTTTTACAATAGAATAAAGTAAATTACAAAGCACAAGTTATACACCCAGTTGTGCAGTTAGATGCACCAGCTGTAAGTTTGGTCATTGCCTAGTTTGAATGTAACTGCCACTGTGTTCATGTTTATGCTCTCCTAGAATTTAACTAGTTGCTCCAAGTCCAATAGCTTTAACACGGCTTATGTTAGAACATAAATGGTGCTACAGGAGGTATAAGTTCTGCTGTAAAAAAGGATCAAATGTTTGGTAGATTTGAGTGATGGGAAAACCTGCAAGAAAATAATTACACAATTATGCTGATTATGTATGTTGCTATCAGCTGTAGTCTTGACTGACCAACGTGTCTATTTAGTCAAGGCACTTTTATTACAGACCTCATTACTGCTTTGTTTAAAAACCAGGAATTCAGCCCCACCAAACAATCTAATTACAGCCTAAACCTCAGTCCTTAAAACTTGTTCAGTATTCTAAAATACAGATAAAACCTGATGAAACTGTGGAGAGCAAGAAAAGGATGATCAGTAAAAGGGAGCACAATCTGGCTCTCTGGCTGGAAAAACCATCACTGAATTGGTACATGAACTAAACTCAGAAGGTCATTACAACTTTCATTGGAATCACTGTTTACTGGTGACATGCAGGAAACTAAACAAGCATCGAGTTTCATTAGGTATCGTGATCATTAATCATGGGCATTTCAACATGACATAACACTTACTTTCTCTTAGACAACCAATAAAACAGTGGTGTTCAAATAGATAGATAGATAGATAGATAGATAGATAGATATATAGATAGATAGATAGATAGATAGATAGATAGATAGATAGATAGACAGATGCATGCCCTGGGCTTTCACAGCATCTTGTTTATATATAAGTCTGAGTGAGTGGTGGGGAGCAGGTGTGGCAGCGGATGGAGAGATGGATATGTTTTTATCTTTGTTGGGGGATGTAGAAGTGAAGAACACATTTAATAAATGGGCCTCACTGAAGGGCCTCCAGCATCTTACACAAACACACACTCTTATTTCCAGCCTCTCTGGAGACCCATCTTCTGATTGGTGTCTCTGATGTTCGTTTTCCCTCATGTAGCACCAAAATCCCCCCTGCCTGAACCCAAACCCTCCCAAAAAAATCCCACTAGAGCCTTTCAGTTACAGACCCACCCAAACTGATTTTCTTTTCATTTTCACACATACTTTCGTATACAATACTATTCAATACTACTGTTACCTCATTAAATAGATTACATGTGTTTCCCTCAATGCTGTTGTTGGGATGAAAGTTTGTTTTCAAATGAGACCATGAATCACAAAGCAGAGGTTAATAAACCAGTTATGTGGCCGGTTGCACTATGCAAATGTGTGTTTGATCGTTGGTAGTTTGCGTGTAAACTGCTGCTATGTTCAAGTTAATAAGTTGCATTTTTTCAGCACCATTAGAAGATAAATTTACCCTACACAAGGTAAAATGGATAAAATGGCTGGTGGATTTGATGAATGAAAAACTCACTCACTTCCACCCAAATATCTTCAAACACCCTGGACAGGCAACCAATCCATTACAGGGCATTGATGGGAAAACTTGCAAGAAAATGAAATATGGCTTGACTCGTGTCTGCAACCAGTTCCGCAGGAAAGATTACGCAGCTTTGATCAATTTTAACATTTTGTTATCGTCGATTGAAGATAGAAAGAATCGCAGCACAACACAACCCAGTCCAACTTAACAAGTCTAACTGACACAAAGTTATTTTGAAAATATAACTAACATAGCTAACATTAGCCTGCCCGATTATCTTAGCCACAGCTTTGCTAATGTAACCAACTGTACACTGATAAAGTGCCATTAAAATATTCTGCACAAGAACACCAGTTTCTCCAAGCAGCAGAACAAACATACATATAAAAGGTAGACATTTGTGGACACCACTGTACTGTGAAAGACAATCTCTTTCTAAAATACAGTACTTTTACAGACGCACCTTAGAAGAAGTAAATGTAGCACGGAAAGAAAAATGCAAGCAGTATTTTTTTTGCACTGCGTGTTGCGATCCTGCATGTAATACTTCCTGTTTATAAATGTGTAAAAAAAAAAGTAATTTTGTGCAACAACGTTTTAAGTGATGGTCACTAGTTAAGATGCACCGTAAGTGCCTGTGGTTCAATCAACATCTCCGCGTTACTAGTTTTACATTAACTTCTCTAAGCTCGAGAGTTGGGAAAGATTTTACAGCCAACCCTACCACTGAACATGCGTTCAACTTATGTAACTGGCTGCTGGTGTGTATTGTACTGACATAGCTAAGTTGGTAAAGATGAAATAGGGTAATCTCCACAGCATTACAATCTCCACATTTTAGAGTATATTTCAAAATAAAATACATTTAGTTTAGCATCACCAATCATAAATGGCCCATCAACGATTAAGGCGCATCCTATCATGTCTGTATTTGATGGATTTGTTCACATTTAAATATCCCATTAAAATAAAGTCCCCAGTCCATAGAGTTTTATAAGCAACCAATATATAATTGCATGCATCTGTATTGTTTTTATTTTTTTCTATTTCTATTTGCTTTTTCTATCTGTTCTTTTTCTATCTATTTATTATTTTGTTTTACTATTTATATAAACCCGTCATCCTTTCACAGGATCAGAATCTGTCAGAATCTCATGATGTATGCACCAATAGAATTGGTCTGTTGGTCTAGAAGTTGTTCAAAGGATACTTAGCATAAACAATTTTATAATCCACTCCCAAAACATCAAGAACAGTTTTTCCTTCTAGTGTAATTTTTTTTTCTTCTACTGTAAACAAGCCATAGCAATGGTATGCTTTAATCTAGTACAATTAAAGATACTAGTATCTTTTAAGAGCTGACAGCATGAATGTTCCTTTTTTTCTTTGAAGCTCAACATTCCTGCCCTACACCAGGGTTATCTGACCTTTTTTGTTAAAGCTGAAAGAACAAAAACAGTCAAATTATGCAGGTTGCTAACAACGGTAGTCTTGACTGATCAAAGTCTCCATCCAGCCGAGACATTTTCATTAGAGGCTCATCACTGCTTTGTTTAAATACCAGGAATTCAGTCCCACAAAATGTCTAATTGCAGCTTAATCCTCAGTCCTTAAAACCTATTTAGTTTTCTAAAATACTGATAAAACCATTTCTGTGGAGAGCAAGAAAAGGATGGTCAATAAAATGAAGCACAGTCTGAATTTGTGGATGTTTAAAACAGCACTGAACTGGTGCATGATGCATTTATTAGAATTTACAGCACCACATAAAAATTGAGCTTTTAATAGAGTTACCGTTAACTAGTGACATGCAAGAAACCAAACAGGCTTTCCAGCTGTATCAATCATCAAATAACAATGGCTATCATGCTACTTTATCATCAACAGTTAAACTTCAGTTCACCAACAAAAATGTTCAACAGTAAACTCATGAATCATTAACAGATAGTAATTAGGGCCTACAACGTGTAGACTAGATAACAAAAAGCATGCCAGGTTGCCATGCAAAGGTTGAAGGGAAGGTCAAAAGCGAACCAGCAGTTTTCGTACAGATTGTGGAATTTCTCAGCTGCATTTAAGCATTAACACACTACATGCTCACAGTCCCTACCATAGAGACTGGGTTGGCAGACCCTGACGTCAGTAACTGTGGAAGAATGCATGTGTAGCCTGGGTTTGCATGAATCAATTGTTTAATACCTACTGCGGTGTGAGAAACTGAATTTCCTATCCCTGCTCCACCCACTAACGCATCTTCTCATATCCTCTACTGAGCTTTAGAGATACAGGAATTTTCTATGTCATTTGATTCATATACCTAATCCATATTGTAGCTCTATAAAAGGAATATCAAAGTGGCACTGGAAATGAACTGCTTCTTTTGTTGTTATTGTTCATAGTTGTAGCGCTTTGATTGCATCTGGCCAGACAATAGTACGATTCTGCATAAACATCAGGCCACTGAGGGCTCTCCATAGGTCAGAAAGTCGATCTGAGGTCAGACTAGAGCAACCGGCAGGGGACAGACTGACCCACAGACTGTAAGAAGCCCGATCAATCCTGGAGCTCATTTACAAACCAACATCTCCGTTAGAACTTCCACATCTAAACCAGGGGGGAATAGGTGGAGTGACCTGAGTGACCTTGTGAAATCCCACCAGATGCTTGTTGGCGGTGTACTGTACATGTGAAGTAAAAATGAACATTTATGTTCCTGGTTGTCCTCATGGCGCCTCCCGTCGGATCCCATTGCTTTAGCTGTAGGCATGCAGAAGTTAAAACAGCCGGATATCGATTGCCCTCGCACTCGACTTGTGTTAAAACCAGGCCTTACCTGGAGCAATCCGACTTAATGCATAAAACAATTATCCTTATTACCTCACTGATTTAATCTGCAAGGGTCTATGTGTGAGAGTAGAGGGAAATAAAGAGGGAGGTAAAGGTTTGCTTCTGGCAAACCTAGATAATTTTACACAGATGCAGCTTTACTCCCATTGGACGCTGATTGAAATTGGAGAGAGAATTGAGCGGTAAGCTGTCACACACGTGCGCCTGTGCTCCCTCAAAACACCTGGACCATCCATGGCTCCATAAGAGCAAATTAGATCAGAATGACATTAACAAATATGAACATGATATTTTTTGGCAGGAGAAAGCCCAGAAATGAAACAAAACATTTGTCATCTGTTAATAGAGTAGAGGTTAAAACTGAGAGCAGAGCAGAGCAGAGGTGCCCAAGCCAGGCTACCAAATGATATTTGGACTCTGTACAAAAAAAATCTTCAATGGGTTTATTAAATTTTCATTTTAGCTTATTTACAGCAATCACACAGGTACCTTTCCAATACGGATGACACAAACAGCTCTGCCACCTCTGAGCTCCACTCACCCAAGCAACAGAACCTCAGGGAACTGCTATGAAAAGATCTTTGAATCAAACGCAAAGGCCCGAATTTCAATATAACATTGCATGGTGTAACTGGATTTAGATGCAGCGCAGTTAAATGTGTCTATTTTAATATTTTCAACATTTTTAAAGTAAGGTTTATAATATACTGTATTTCTGCGGTATTACCAATTGTGGGTGTAGAAAGTTAACCAAGAACATTGACATTAATTAATAATAATAAAAAAAACATACATTTCTTCTTCTTTTTCTTCTTCTTTTCCTTCTTCTTTTCCTTCTTCTTTTTCTTCTTCTTTTTCTTGTTAGTTGAGATTTTTTTGTCCACTATCTAGTCCCACAGTTTTCGTGAATGTTCGGTCTGATCGGGAATGGCGCGTTAGCATACAACCTTTTGACAGCACATATTGTTCTCCTAAAATCTTAAACTGAATTAATAAATGGGGTAGAAAGGTGCATGCCTATCTACAAAGACACACTGAGCACAAATTGAATTTTGATCTGACCTGCATTCATCTGTTTTTCCCTTCCCCCTCCCCACATCTCTCTTTCTTACCATAGTGTCCCAGTCATTTTCACCCCCCAATCAAATCATGTTGTTTTCTTTAACTTACAGTCAACGAACTGCATGTACTCACTCAGGGGAGATCCATCAATTATTATTGTTCTATATATTAAGAATGTTTGCATGATATAGAACTGTTTTGTTGTCTATCCCAAAATCACCCTAAAACATTCTGGTGCAAGGTGAATAATCAGTTCCAATCAATGTTTTTAATTATTTATTTATTTAACTACCCCATTTTTGCATGGATAGTTCCACTTACTAACTAGGCTTCCCCCAATCACACATTACCAGAGAAACCAGAAGACTGGAGGCCTTTTTAAACTGATGCTAACACACTATCATTGGACAGCTCAGTGTGCTTGGAGGTGACTGCCAATTTCTGTAGCCAGTGCTAAAATTCTCTTGTCATCTAACAGACGTCTGCTTTGGCTATCACTGTGCTGAGCGATGGTAGAAGCCCAATGCATGGCCATGCCATTGTAGAAGCATATTCAGATGGTTGCAACACTGACAACAAAGCTTCAGAGTTCTGCTTCTATTTTATCTATATTTATATTTTTGGACACAGTAATGAGGTTTGAACATTAGCTGTAATCATCCAAAATGCCCTGTTAACAGGTTAACAGGATACACCCTAACATATTTATGTTTGACATCTCTAACCAGTCTCCTGGCTCTGCAAGACAGTGTGTTACTTCTACAGAAGAACTGGATAGCTGTCACCAGAGACCTCAACACAGTTAGAAATTATTAGTAGTTGCTGGTGATGTCTGGTGTGGTGGTTGAAAGGCAGAGTGGTAGATGAATAGCTTGATGGCAGTAGAAGAAAATGCAGATAATGATGTAGATTTAGATGCTTGAAGGACGTTTTTATCTAGAGGGTATGCAGTATATCATGGTGTAGACTGCAACAGTTCCACTGCAGAGAGCCACAGGAGTCCTTATTCGCTGCTAAGCATATTAAACATCTCCTCTGCAAATCAGCATAGTAGAACAGAGCAGGGATTTAATTGCTTACATTAGCATGTTATATTTGCACCAGATGTAAACCTAAGTTTTGACTAACATTTCAAAAAGTTGTTAGCCTAGAACTCAGAAAAATGTTGCCCACTAAAGGCTAGGAGTGGTGTAACAGCAATTGCAAGCTTTTGTTAACAGTTATATATTTTTTTATAGCTGAAATGATATGACATAATTCCAGAAATGATAAAAGTCACTTAACAAATTCATAGCATATTTGCATGGAAACATAATGCTAAAATAAAATATACATGCATTAGAAGAAAATAATATTATGGTACTACTGGAAATCACAGCTTCATAAAACAAAAATGTGTCTGCATGTACTGTCGAGACGAATGTGTGCTGGTTAGAGTCGATGCTTCAGTTTAAAAAAAAAAAGCACTTTTCTGGCATACTAATACGTAGGTGACACAACACAGATGAAATCATACATAGATTGCATAATTTCCACATGACTGAAATAATACATAAATTAATTTGCCAAAAGTAAACTGAAAGATGAATTAAAGTTGACCAGTAAGACTAATAACAATCATAAAGTACCTTACAGAGCAGTGCTGAGGAAGGGACCTTGCACACTTTCAGTCACCTGTTAAATTAACCTATCACAGCAAGATATGGTAATTATTGAATGCAGCATCATCACTCTCCTAACAGATTGTTATAAAGTATAATCGATGCATTATTTATGATGGCTGTCTGTGATTAGCATGGCTAGAAGGCTGACCATGCTTCATTCCAGTCACTGACCACTTCTTGGTCTACACTTAATATCTACCCCTATGGGAATCTTGTAGTAGTTTTGTACCATGCTAACATCCATTCACACAAACAAATGTGGCCATTCTAAATTGTACCTAGATTTTTAAAGCTACCCAAATATATTATGTTTGTTATTTTTAAGCTTGGAACAGACATATATTTACTTATATTTACAAACATATATTCTACATTGTGTCCCTTTTACAATGACTTGGTAAACATGGCCTAGAACTGCTCCTGTTTGCATTCCTTATAGCTGACTGAAAAGCATTGCTTAAAGTGTTTCTCCATCTCACAGTCAGCATTATATATAGGATTTCCAACAGAATTGGTCACTTTCATTGGAAATCAAATGGTGACTGGTTGATTCCACTGCCACTTATGTTGGTGGTTCATTTACACATTATTACATGCCTTCAACTTCGGAAGTTCTAACCAATAGGAGCACTTGCTTTGGTATATCTATCTGGATAACCCAAGCAAAAAAAATCCTGATAATATATGTTGGAGGTAAAAGACTGTATCATAGTTGATTCCAACCAAAACTTGACAATTCCTGTGACGCTTGCAGAGTTTATATATAACAATATTAAATGAAATATTAAACATTGTATATTAAATAAAAGCAAACTAATAATTATCTTTGGGTATTTAAGGCCTTCTTTGAAGGCCTCAGTTTTAGTATTAGTAAAGTGATTCAGGCAGGAAATGAGAATTATGGACACTTTTTCTCATTTAATTTCTAATTTCCAGTTTGACTTATTGAAATTCCAATTCATTTTTTGGGGGTCCTTTTCCCCTTATTGCCCGCAGTTAACCTGTATTACATAGTAGCAATGAAGGAACACATTATCCTTTATTCTTCTTGACTGGTCTGTAACTGACTGTGTAGACCAGTACAAATTCCTCTGAGCTGCTGTTCTCCCAGGGAGGATTTCCCTCTGCTTTGCTCTTTACCTGCGAGAAGCAACTCCAGATGGAGTCAGAGATCAGAGGTCAAGATCACCCATCAGCAGAGCCCTGTAAGCCCTGAGCCGGTGCAGCTGTGTGCTGGGTAAGCGGGGTTGGGGATGAATCCTGGTGCAGGTTAACACCTCATCCATTTCAGTGAAGGACAAAAACATTGAAACCTCTCGTTCTGCGATACTGGCTGGTTTCTCTTCCAACCACGGAGTTCACCTGCAAACCAGGAAATGAAATCCAGTAAATTGCTAAATGTTGTCCAGCGGGTGGGGGGGGACTGAAATGGGGGGGCGGGGGGGCGGGGGGTGGGGGGGGGTTGGCACAGTCACTTTAAGTCATCATGCAGACTAAAGACCCATGCAGAGTGTTTTGTTAGCGCGGGCGTGGGGACTAACTTGGGCAAGTTAACAACATCATGAGTAAGTAGGGATAGAAACATTGATACATGGAATGGTTTTGTTTTACACTTATACTGAGCAAAACCTTCTTCTCTCTAGGTATGAACGCTGTCATTTTTAAGATTTGTAAAGCCTTGTTGTGTTGCCATGGTAGTGTTTTACACTTATACGGAGCAAAAGTCTTCTGTCTCAATTTAACTGTTTGCATTCTTCTTTTCCTATGGCATTAGTAGCACTATGGCATTGTTCAAATGTTACAGGGGAAGGGCCCTGGAATGGGCCACAGGTCTCTGCCTCCATCAGAAAACTGTGCCTGATTGATCAGAAGCTCTGCATTAACAGGATGTGCAGGTTATGTTGATGATATGCAGCAAGAATTCAGAAATCAAAGTGCTTTCGACTGAATTCTTCTATTAATAACTTTAAAAAAAAAACTGTCTTGTTTGTCCCCTTTTACTGTGTTTCTGTTTATTTGTATTTGCTCTAATAAGTTCACCGGACAAAAAATTGAGGTATTAAAACATACCTAAGAGAATGTAATACCTCCACAAGCACGGATAACAACTGCCGTGATTCAGTTTGGCATAGACTGGGGAAATTTCTGGATGGAGCCAGCATCACTGTTCAGCCTCTTATGCCTTCGAAGATGTACACAGTTGTGCCAGAATTGGTGGATGCCTTCCCAAGCACATTTCTGAGGTGAATTTCCTGTAGACTGGGATTTTTGCCACAGCTTGAAGACCCATATGATCATACGCTTTCATACACCTGCAAATTTAACTACTTCCTTCACACATGACCAAATGCAATCACTCCTTTTGGCCTGTCATTAACATCTGCTTTGGACCCATTTTCCAACATCAGACGAGACATTCACTACACTGTACCACCTCTTCTCAATCTATGAATCCCATGTCACACCCATCAGGTATATATAGCCTGATCATCCACATGGAGCACCATCCGTTACTACCAACTTAAACATGCAAGATGACTCTGGTGAGCTAATTATAGTCTTTTTCTGACTCAAATTTGTTTATTACTGTGACCAAAAATATAGAATTTTTCATGGTTTTGTGCCTAAAAGTTTTACACATTACCATAGAGTGAAATTTTACTTAAATAGAATACTAAACACAGACAGCCAGTATTAGCCATTTGGCTAATTCCAGCACACTGACATCATTAAACAATGATGCTGATGAAGGTAAAATGATAGGTTTGCAATACATTACATTTGTTTTTGTGGAATGAAATCCGGAGAAAAGTTCTGCTCCATCACAGGTTTTTCCATGGAAGGAATGCATTAGTATTCAGCCTGAGCGTCCGCCACTGACGAGCCATACATCACCGTCAGGATGAGGCTCCACAGCACTGCCCTGCAAACACACACACACACGTACACACACAGAGAGTGCTGCTGTTCTTCTGTCTGCACGCCTCCCTCCGTCCCACAAACGTCCTCTAATCTGCGTCCGCAGATGCCGGACACACGCTGACCGTTTTACAACTCGGCCATTACACAGGAACGTGCCGGGCGCTGAGGAGAAAAGCATTGTGGGAATGAACGAATGTTCGGGGGGAAAGGGTCTGTGCTTTCCTTCGTTGAGTTAACCGGCCTGTCCTTGGCTAACCTTGTTCTTTTACGGAGTGTTTAAAAGGGCTGTAAATTACCCTGATGGCTCCCTCCAAAACAGGCTCCAGCTTTACAGGCTTCAGCCAGACTGACAAAGCCAGAGCAGACTGCTATAACACATTACTGGAGCTGTCCCAAATTCTGTGCCCTGTTCACTATACAGTGCACTATTTTGTTTTCACTGGCTATGGGGTATTCTTTATATGGTGATACTAATATGGCAATATTGACTACATTTTAGATGGAATATACATTATATAGTGCAATAACATGGCTATATTAAATAAATATCAGACTCTGGAATATACATTATATGGTGTATCTGCCATGGCTATATTGACAAGCAATCAGACCATATAGACTGTATAGTGCACTAATATGGCTATGTTGGCTAAACATCAGACACTGCCATATAGGCTATATAGTGCACCAATATGGCTATATTGAATAAATATCAGACTCTGGAATATACATTATATGGTGCAATAATGTGGCTATATTGAATAAATCACATACTCTGGAATATACATTATGTAATGCACTAATATGACAATACAGATTAAATTTCAGACAGCCATATACACTTAATAGTTCGCTAACATGGCTATATTGATTAAATATCAGACTCTGCATTACTATGGCTGTACTGATTAAATATCAGATTTCATTATTTACATTATATTGTGTATTTGCCATGGCTATATTGACAAGCAAATCAGACCAAATAGACTGTATAGTGCACTAATATGCAGACACAGCCATATAGTCTATATTGTGCACCAATATGGCTATACTGACTAAATATCAGACTCTGCCATATACTCTATATAGTGCACTAATATGGCTATACTGACTAAGTGTCAGACTTATCAAATTACTTGATTCGAGTCAGACTTGAGTCGTAAAGTTAAGGACTTGAGACTTGCTTAACTAACACTGATAAAAGACTTGACTTTGACTTAGTATTCATGACTTGAGACTTGGCTTAAGCTTGAGGCAGATGAAATATTTGCATTTTTAGGGATTTTTATTGAATCATGATTTTAGTTGCTAATTTTAGATTTTAGTTGCATCACATTGTGGATGAAATTAGTAGTAATAGGAGAACAGTAGTATGGAGGATCTGCGGGTCAAACATTAGTGACACGACCATCACAATCAACTTTATCCGTTACTACACAACCCACCTTGTGTCGTTTGGGTAATGGAAGGTTGAGAATTGCACAGTGGAGAATAATGTAACTAAACTCTACAGGCTCCACGTTTAACTCCTGCTCCATGACTGCACTGACCTACAGTCAGCTGTTCTGCTGTTACCCTGAGAGAGATTCAAAAGTTTCATTCTCGAGCTCAGTAAAATTAATCTCAGATTAATACTCGGTGAGTATTCACGTTTTACATGATTAATTGCCTCAGTCTCTCTGTATTGTTTAAATATGCTTAGAAAACAATGGTGTTCATTTGGTGTTTAGTAGTTTTTTCAAATAACTATTTGACTTTTTGTGCAGTTTAGCAGCGATACAATGATATAGTGTCATCTGAGAAGCACCTTCAACAGATGAGTTAAAAGGTCAAGAGGAAATCAAACAGTGTTAGTTAATTTTGAAAATATATTTCAGTTCTTTATGGTTGCTGTCTGATTTAAATGTGGAACTGCAGTTGGCACCTCATAACTCCATATGACTTGACTTGAGACTTGCTTGACTTATAAAAGGACTTGACTTGGCTTCCTTAAATCTTCATGCATTACCTTGACACTTGGGTGAAAACTTTAAGGTTAGGATTTGAGACTTGCTTGTGCCTTGCACATGTGTGATTTGCTCCCACCTCTGCTAATATTCCTATTCTAACCTCCACCGTAATAATCATTATAAATACACTACTATGGCTATATTGACTATGTCCTAAACTCTGCTGAATGCAGTATATATTGCACTATCGCAGCTTTACTGACTGTCTCCCAGACTCTCCCCTATTTACTATTTTGCAGGTGTGTCTGAAATCAAAGTGGAGACTGCCCAGTGCACTCTTACAATCATACAATGCAGTGCATCAGACTATACAATACAGCTGTAACTAATCAGACTGTTTGTGTAATTGATTATCTAGTTCAGTACATTTTAATTAATTGGTTAATCAAACTATTTGGTCCTCTTAATTTCTTTTGTCTTTGCCACTATCATTTAAAATTCTGTCTGTACATGCCACAAGTGGTTTCTTCTATCATGGTGCAGCAAAGAATCTCCAGAATCTCCCCCTATATTTGCTGTTCTGTATGGCACTCTGTCTGAATGATATGACTGGACAATATGCTGACCATATAAGTAGGTATATACTGTAGTATATATAGGCAGTATATAAGTATATATAAGTATTTTAGAGCTTACTTGTAAAGTAAACAATGCATAATTCTTTGTTCCATGATTGGATGTTTTGATGCCTATCTAATAGACTATTCGTTACAGCCCTAGAGTTCAAACAATGTATTTATTTAATTATGAACTTCCCATACAGTTATTCAGGCATGTTCAGGCATATAGCACGACAAATAACAGAAAAGTGATTAGGAGGATAATTTCTGTTCTCCAAAATATTGTGCTAGACTGAGCTCAAATGTAGGGAATAGTGATTATGGGCCATTCTGAATACATCCAGAAAACCACAAGCCGTGGAGAGTGACAAAGCATGGCTCAAAATAACACTGATACACAGTCAAAAGTCACTTAGAACAGGTAGGTAACAGGAAAACCAACCCAGTGGAAGCATGATGGTGAAAAAGAACAAAACATTTCTGCACCTAAGATATTTCTATGCAGGTAAAGCACATGCATTATCATATTTATTACTGAGTCCAGCTCTGCAGAGAGCCGCGTCTTGTAATTCAAAAAGTGTGGCCTGGAACAGGAGAGTTAATGACATTCAATGAAGCCTAGTTGTGTCTTTCAATTGGATGCAATTACACACACACAACATGCACACATAGCTATGGCAAGTAACATTCAGCATTTTGTTCCCCCAGTGAGATTTTGATTGTTTACTCAGCCCTCAGCCAATGAATCTTTTGTTTATGGTTGTTTTATGACTTTCACATGTCTGGGAATACCTGCAAAATTGCTTTACACAAAGCTTTGAATTCCCTTCATTCTCCAATGCTTAGTTAAAACAAGCTCTCAACACGCACACACATGCGCGCACCACGCACACACACACACACACACTCAAGTTAACCGGCAATTGGCTGATAGACCATAAGTTTCTCTGCATAGACAAATTAGTATTGTCTCTTTTGAGTAATAGGCAATAATTTTCTTGTAGGAGACATAGCTTGTTCACTGCTCATAAAACCAATCATGGTCCTTATTCAAAGTGCTGAAGAGATCTGATAGGTCTATAGAAGCTCCACCCCTCACTCGAGGAGCACATGAGGAGAAATTATAAATTAAGCTCTAAAATGGCTCAAAAGGCCAATGTTGCAAGGTATGCTTGTTATGCATAATACCTGCCTTGAATTTTTTTCATAGTACTTTGCGTTAGGGATCATTATCAGAATCATGTTTTAACTCGCCATAAAAAAAAGCAGAACATGCTATTGGTAGGAAGATAAAGGTTGTACCAGGAACAATGAATCATGATAAATTTTAGGACTGATATATGGACAATATTTAATGAGCTACAGATACAGAAGTAGTGTTTCTCAGTATGGCATTGGACCACCATGTTTGCAAATGCAACATGCCAGACATCTCATCTCACATTTCATTCCTGTTGGTTGATTCTTTGTGAGCAACTATTTGTGCAACTATTCTTTAGATGATGAATGTATTTGAGGAAATAGGGGTGCACACATATAACATAATAAACAGACCAGATGATATTTAAGGAAATTTTAATATTTTAAAACAAACATGACACATCTAACTATAATATAAACAACTGAATATACAGAATGAAGTTCAGTGTTCTTCCACATCCGTTAGTGTCTTCTGAAGTGGAAAAAACAACTGCAATAAACTGAGAATTTAAAATAAAAAAATTAAAATTAAATAACTCATGAAATTAAATAACAATGGAAGTGCAAAGATATGTTTGCATATACCAATAAACATATTTTTTAGTTCTAGCATGTAGCAATATTACAGTTAAAGCAATTTGTAGAATGGTATAATCTGTGGAAAATACTCTACACGTAGGGGGCAAACTAGCACCTCAAAGTTGTGGCATCTACCACTTTCATAAGGAAAGGCACAGTCCCTGCTGCTTAGTGTTAGTGTTAACAGTTGTTTACTTATGGGTCTAGAGGAGAGTCTTGAGTGGTGGAAAGCAATGCCAGCATTAACTCTTGTAATGCTCCTGTTTATATCACTAGCAGTTTTGTTTTGCCTGGCAAACGTGGTTTCTTGACAAACATGGTCGCAAGCAAGTCACTTTACAAAAGAGTTTCAGCCATTGTTGTCTTTATTTTTCTTAATCTGTCCTTCAAATAAACACCTACATAACCTTGCGACCCATTACTTTAGGGTATCAGATGATTTAACTGGGAGCGGAACCTTTAACATGATTCACAAAGAGGTTAGAAAACACATAGGGGCAGTGGTATTTTCCCTTCATGTTACTTTTATTCCCTTTCATGTTAAAAACAGATTGGGACTCACACGCTACAGCCAACTGTGAAGCATCTGTCGCCAGTAGAATGTCTTATAACATAGGAGGATGGGCTGTAGCTAGCAGGTTAGCATGTTCATGCTTTAGTCAACGGCTCTTCGATGGACATCTTTGACATTCCATCACAAATGGGTATTTCTATACATCCCTGTTTAATACCTTTTGATTGATTTGTTTACTTGGGGTGTTTAAACTAAGTAATTATACAAATTGCACTTTTAATGACATACTGTTAAACAGACCAAGATGTCTATGACATCATTGTTGATGATAGGTTATTGTTTTTAATTAATGCACATGAAATCTGCTTGATTTCCTCCCAGCAGCCCCCCCTTATGGTCAAACCTTCCAGTTTAGTAAATGCAAGTAAGTGAGTGAGATAGTGAACTACAGGCAATGTCAATGAGATAAACTGTCATCTATAAAGAAGAGTAATGTGCTGATTATTGCAGGCAGTTACCAAAGAATACGTTTGTTAGATATAGTGGTTTATCGGTATAGCTCTCCCTGTGGGCAGTGTTACCGGTGTGAGATGCATATGGTAGCGGGCCTATGGCCATGTTCTGCCATTCAAGTAATATTAATACATAACAGTGCAGAATAATACATGTTATTTTTTTCATTCCACACACATGGCTTACATTAATGACTTGGTTGGTTTACCTGGTAGGCAAAAGTGAAATATTGCCCTAGTTCTCCTATAGCCTAATAGAAAGTATTGTCTCTTACCCTGTTCCCCTTTCTTTCCCTAAAAAGATCCATCCATGCACCGCAGAGTCAGAGAGTTCTAGTAAACACACATGCCAGGAGCACACACTCACAGCAATGCGTGCCACCAGTAGTCCATTCTTGGAGCCCGTACTCTTCCCTGGGATGTGGGAACAACTCACCACATGCGGCATCAATCTTTGCACTGCTGGGAGGCAGGGACAGCATCAGCAGCACTTCCTTAGTGGCTATCCGTTTTTCTCCCCCCCGACACCTTACACCTGCTGCATGTGCAAACTCAGGCCTTGCCCCGCCACACCAATAGAGCCTTCCCAAATTGCTTCTGAAAGGGCCACTGCAAACGCAGCTTCTTCTCTGCCAGCAGGTCCTCACAAGCCGGACACTGTTCCAGGCCCCTCCTCGCCAGTATTTTGGTTTGTTGTCCCTTTAGTCGTCCAAAGGGAGCCCGGGCTCTGCTGTTGAGCCTCCCCACTCGTTGCTCTTTATTGAATGCAGCAGCAGCAGATTTTTTAGACCCACTGCTCAGGGCTGGACTGAACAGCCCGAGATAGCAGGCAGGTCAGTAACAGCCACCCACATCTCGTGGTAGATACTAGCTCCAACAAAAAACCACCCCAAGCCCAGCACAGCCCAGCGAAACAAAGCAATAACCCAAGACTGCTGCACTATTATTCACAAGTTAATCTTTTCTTATTGCTGCTGTGCAAAAAAAACCACCCGTGGTGCTTCATGGTCCACCGCTGGGCCTTCCAAGCCTGTAGTGTAGCAATGCTTCAGTATGTTTTAGCTCATAACTACAAAATGCTTCAGTATTTTTCATTTCTCAATTATTAATGTTTTAATCGCCAAGGACTTTAGTGTCCCAATATTACATTCTCCAAAATGGGCATACAGACATGTTGTATAAGGGTCATGTATATCTTCCCTGTCGGGGTAAAGCCAGGACTACAATTCATGTTCTTTGTTTTTCCATGATTTCTTTGTTTTAACCATCTCTTACAAAATGTATTCCATGAAGATTGGACCAATTGGCCATGCTCCAGAATCACATGGAAATAGAATAAAAGTTGAGATTTGAAATGTAGAAGTATATAGAATGTGGTATATTACTGCATGTTGAAACAAAGTCATGGTCCTATAAAATTTTATAGGAGGAGATAAAAACTAAACCCTGAAAAGATGTTTTTTATTTCAGCATTAGGTTGAAATGAGACTTTATTGGCAGGTCCATTTTGAAGCTTTTCTATTCATCTTTTCATCATGAAACTGTGTTTACCAATTCCTTACGCAGTGCATAAGGACAGCTTGGTGCTTTCAAATAGGTGTAAAAAAATCAATGAGTGGTAACAAGGTTTTGATTATAAGATAGTGGTGATACGCAGAGCAAAGACCAAAAGAGAATCCTTTCTGGGCCATGGGCAGTAAATAGGTTTTGACGAAAATACGGGAAAGTGGAAATAAAAAGAAATCCGGTTAAGGCCCTTCATCTGGACTGTGTGTTCTGATGAAGCTTTGAATGCCACTGCTGTTCTACAGTCAGTCTGCGCACAGGCAGCGTCACTTTGTTTGTTTGTTTGTTTGTTTGTTTTGTTAGATCGCTCCCGTTTGCATTCAGGCCATGCACTGCAGATTCTTCCTGTGACCCCGCATCTATCTGGGTTACTTGTGCAGGTGTGTGTATCTGTAACAGACAGAAATCTGGTCCTGTTATACATCACCTTGGTGAGTGTGCTGTTTGGAAGAGAGGAGCGATAAGAGGGAAAGAAAGCGAGAAAGAAAAGAAAAGGAGGGCAGGTTTCAAATTTGGAACAGAAGAGGGAGCATTAGACTGTGTTAACAAGAACATCTTTGGGTGTCTCTCCAAAGTGCACATGTTTGGCTGTTGATTGAACAGTCCATAGACGTGATCTCCTACCCAAGTAATTACATCTGGAGACACACATTTGGCTTAAATGTGGGTGGGAATGTAGACATATTAGGCTGGCAGCAAACTCTCAAAGTAGCTCAAAGTAGCAGTGATGGACTGGCTTGTCAACCTCACTGATTCTGGTAACTGCTTACTTTGACTGGAAGTTGTCTATTTTAAATCTCAATGGATATACACAGGCGAGTCACATTATTATGTATCATCTACATCATTTACTTTCGATGGCAGCAGTGCATAGCTCATGAAGCTTCACTTATGGCATTCTCTGGGCCCCAGTAATCCATGTGGAAGGCACTATGAACGGATTTGGTCTATTTGAACCCATCCTTGCAGATCACGGACAGCCATACATGCTGACTTGCCTTTCCCTGAGGGCAGATGGGGATCTTCTAGCAAGGACAACATTTATTATCGAAACTACTCTCACATGTCCTAAGATTTATGGCAACACTACATGGTGGTTTGGATGGCTACAGCTTACATCAAGCTCCCCACAAGTGTTACCAATTATACAACTGTGTGGGTTATCAATCCGTGCCTCCTACTAAAGCCTCTCCCATAAATCTACACCTTAAGGCAAAAGCTGTGGTATCAATCACCATTTCCGTTCGATCGTGTGTTGCTCTATACCGATTCTTCCCTCAATCTAATATTGAAGCCACAATACGTCATGCTTTAGGAAAGGAACGCTGGTTTAGCCATAGTGACTTAGGCAATTTTCAACCAATTAAAGTGAGGCTTATTTTTGCGAGCCTCTAAACACAGGTCGCGAGCACTAGCCCGCCCATAAGCACTCCTCCATCAGCTGTGGGTAGCACTGGGGGCAATCACACATGTGTTGTCCAGATAACTGTGACAACGCTGACCAGGACCTTACTGAATCCACCTCAACAGCCCGCCTGTCTTGTGCTTGTACTGGGACGGTTTTACTACTTTTAAATAAACTAACTATTGACATAGTTAGCTTTTAAGTCGCTTAACCTTTTGTTCTCCATTCCCATTTCTTACATGAGGCTGGACTGGTCCTAGAATAGTCCCTTCAAAAAGTTGTCACTCTCTTTTACCTTGTTTCTATCTTGTAAAGTCGCGACATTAGCACAATCCCTTCTGTCATATTAATTCGTCTAGTAGGACCTAGATTCTTGCCTGTGTGACTTCGTTTGGCTCAAACACGCTAAAATGCCGTCCTTGATGCTCTTATGTGTGTTTTCAACCTATTGTCCTTCAGACAGGCAAGAAATAGTCCCCTGGTACACTGTGAACATATAATACTTAAGCATGTGGCACCACAACCCAGTCCCACCCTCTTAGTCCACACTCTTTGATTAGGGCATTGACGAAACCCTTGACTCCGCAATCAGACCAACCATGGCTTGCTGTTTCATGCTTTTGGTTCCTTTCACAGCAACCACCGGTTTGATATAATGTATTCAAGGATCATAAAGTATTTTTCTGGCTACTTGTGTAAAATGTCTGTAGTAAAATGATCTAAAAATCTTTTTTAATAAAATATATTTGTTATTTGCTATATCTGTATGTATGGGCATCTGTAAGTCCCATGGTAACGCAGTTATATGGATAATAACCCTGGACCATACCAAAGGACGCGTGTCAACACACCCCTGTTTTACTTCAGGACAACCTTCATGTGTTCTAATAGCAACTAACCCACAGTACTAACATTGAACTGAACAAACCTTGGTATGTATGCTTCATCCATATGGGAGGGATTGGTCTGAAGCAGGTTTTTCTCACACCTCCTAGGTGAATGGCAGTGGTTGTTAGTTGGGCCAGAAATGTCATATATAAACCATATCTCAACCTCTATTATTAAGTAACAGGTTTAATAATGCATATAATGTACACTGCACACATGGATTGCAAATACAAAAGCGATTGTGTGTGCTCAGTAGCAGGCTAATTGAACATCTTCACTTTGAATGAGATAACATAAACCTGCTGGCTAATCATCTGATGAATATGTTTTCTTTTGGGGTGCATTCACACTCCCCGGTCCTGTATTTGAATTTGGACAAATCATTAAATTATTAACATAATTAAATTTCTTGACTTTTGAAGTTGATATGTTTTTTTTTTTTGGTGGGCAGCTTTATGCCTTTAGTTATTATAGTTTTAATTACCAGGTGGGCCCTTGGGCAGAAAGAAGGAAGAACCCCTTGCCTGTAGAGTATATAATGAAGCGAGAGCTGCCATCGCAGAGGTCTCAGCATACTTCCCAGGACCATGTCACATAGTTTTCCTCTTAACGCCGTAATGAGAACTGAAGTCTATGTTCCACTCGGAAATTCCGCTCGGGATCTTTGAAACAAACTACCTCTTTGGTGATCGCTGTTGGTCTGCATGCTCATTTACCTGACTAATTTAATGTGACTGGTTGCCTTTTAGGTCTAAACAAGCCCCCCATTTCAAATGACACAAGTTGTAGGACAATCTAAGTCTAATTCCAAGTGGCCATTGGGTGTTTTATCGCACCCATGGACAGTGTAAGGTGCCGGAAATGGGGATGGGCATTGTCACACCAGTATTAAATGTCACACTTGACGTGACTCCAACCGCTTGGTTGCTCCCACCACCTCACTTGTCTAAGGCATGCATCATTGTGGTTTACCTGTTCTCATCACAGATTAATATTCGTGACATCCAATGTTCAAGTAAGATGGTTAGGACAGTAATCTTAGAGCCAACTTCTACAACATATCTTATAAAAACACTTCAACATCCAAGAACTGTCAAACGTGTGTGCTGGTGGTAAGATTGACAAAGTTTTAAAGACTCTATACAACACGGGCGTTCGACCCTTGGCTGGAACAAACACTCACTACCCATAAGAAATGGCATATCCCCGAAAGCATGTCGGAGTTCTAAAGATCCTAAATAAAACCAACAGCTCACATAGACGCACTGACCAACACACGTCCATGTTGCAACATTTCATATCCCCTGGGGGGCTTTGTTGCCTATTGCCTGATTTTTTGCTACTTGCTTTCCCTTTTGTGTGTGCTTAATCTGTCCATTAATGTTGAAACAACCTGCAACACATACAGAGTCATGATAACGAACAAACTCCACCACTGGTCACAAGGCTGTTCCCTAACCTCCAGGACCACTCACTATGACTGCCTTCCCTGCCTGGCAGAGTAAGGTGCTGCATCCACAACACTTATTACCATACATATAAATCGCTGATAATATGGAATGAATTGTGATCAGTTCCGAGCATAAGCATATTTTCCTCTATGCTCATGGTCATATGTGCATAGCCTGTAATCAGGTTTGTATAAGAAAACTGCTTACGCAATTTCATCACATCGTAAACATTAACGTTCTTATTACTTGTCGCTCATGCGTCTGTCCTTCCATCTTCAACATTTCCTTTGATTTTTTTTGTATGCCTTGCTTATTCACATTCACTTTTCCACTTTATATATGCTTGTGCTCGACTCTCGGTGGTGTCAGTAATTCTATGGGCTAATGAAGGAGCGTAACAGGCTTACTGCTATTAGTGTGACAGTGCTCATATGGTCATCATGCTTCCAGCACAAAGATCAATGTACCTGTGGCGTTAAGACCATAATAAGCTACAAACTCATCTTTCTATTGAGAGTGCTGTGTGTATTGAATGTCAAAGCACAATTGCCCTAAGATAATTGGTAGGTAACTCTTCTCTCTGTGGGTACAAAGTGGTATTACGAGGTCGTTGGGCCGTCGCTTGGTCATCATTAGTGCTGGGTTAGGCCTTCAGTCACATCCATAGTGGTGTAGGCAGTTGGAAAATCTTATCTATCAATTTTTCTCACAATATGTAGTTTACCATGCAATTTTTCTGTAAACTGTTAAAGATGTATAATGGCAGTATTTGTGTTTATCCAGTTCTCTCTTACAGCCTTGTCTAGGTCTTGGCATATTTTTGAGCATATTATGCTGTCGTGTCGACTGGGCAAATCCTGTACACAAGACTCTCTCACATCCTACCCAACATGTTCACACAGGTGTGGACTGTGTCCTCTGTATCCTATCTTGAAATGAATATAGTGGCTACCATCCTCTCAATAACCATTATTCCTTTTCATTGTAACATCCTTTTTAAAGTACAACTCGAGATGCTGCCGACTGGTCCGTGAAACAGAATAGAAGTATATTATGTCAACATATGTCTCCAGAGGAGAAATAGTGTTTTTTTGGACACACCCTTGTTGTGCAGCACATGGAAAAATGTGCAGAACACAGATCCCGCTGGTGGTGACGACTCAATGGTGTTAATTGCTATCTCTCATGGATCAGGTGTCCCTCGTGACAGCAGTGTCGGGTGATACGCATCTCTCAATGTTGTTTTGTTCTTGTTGATTTGACGCTCCTCTCTATTCACCAACTTTACCTTACTTCAAGTATTGTGCCATTGTGTTCTCGTCAAGCGTCCAGGTGAACACATCCCAGCCTCCATCAGTTACTAGGGTCAAATCAGCCTTCTAGTGATGATATCATGTACAGCAGGTGTGCTGGTCCTGCTACCTCGTAAGCAGTGTTGCTACTATGGTTCTCGGAACGACACAATTGCCCTATCAGCTGACAGCGACAAAGTTTTCACCCACCCCCCCAAAAACACAAACTGCCTGCATAAAGCAGTACTATATCTTCATTCCCATAGCTTTCTGTTGTATTATCACGGCTTAACATCTACACATGCCCTTAAATCCACCACAACCCATGGTGTTGAGAGATATACTGGCCTCGTTTACAGTGAGTGGTATATGAATTTTCACTACTCCATATATAAAACTATATATACTTAGCATATATGCAACAACACATTGGCCATCTTTTTTTCAATCACAACATTATACATCTAATAATCTGTAATCAATTAAAAAAAGACACGTTTCTTATATTGACATTATAAAATACATTAATATTACAAACTCATATTATTTTATTAAGTATAAAACACCACTCAATAGGTGCGACCTTGTCATATAACCAATATCATGACATTGAAATCGGCCCAACACGGAAAGCATATGCGTGTAGTGATCACCTAGATAACAATCTCTCTTCACTGCAGTGCGGGCTATTCAACAACCTCAGTAAATACCCTTCTCTTTTTTTCGTCTGTCTCTGTTGCAGTTACTATTTTGAAGATGAAAAGGTTTGTGTTATGTACAATGCCTATCAGGGGCTAATTAATTTTTTTCCTTATATACTTATACTATTTATGAAAATAACACATATCAAGTATGTTGAACAAAACCATTTTAAATGTGTCATAAAGATAACCTTTGTCTGACATTGATGGTGTTATCCTGAATGCTTAGTCTCAAAGTTAAATGCGTTTTCTCCTCTGCCATAATGTTTATCTCCCTTGGGAACCTCTTGATAGTTAATAGTGGATACAATACAGTGGGCAAAATAATTTCTTTGGGGCTCGGAAGCGTAAAAAGGTCTTTGTCTGATTTAGTCAGTCTCGAGGCAAGCTGTGGATCCCGTGTCCTCATCGGATCTTTATCACTGTGGACACCGGAAAGACGATACATGGATGATATACAGCGGTTAAATTGGTCCCCTGTCTCGATTAGTAACACACCTTTCACGGCCAACTGGCTAGGGGAAGACGCCTTTATAAGACCGCATGTGGTTCTCTCAGTGTAATCAAGCGGTCTGTAGAATGCAATGCGTCTTGGTGGTACGCACATATTGAGTGAATGCAATGGTTCTTGTTTGCTGTCCAACCCCTTGTGATGTGTCTGGAGTCTTCCCTATCTATAAGTGTCGTAATTGCTATTCTGAGTCTCTCTGTACTGTTGCAATTACTACTAATCCGTGTGCGATGGGTTTTAACGTTTTATAAAATCGAAGTTTAAATAACAATGAAAATTGTGTGTCGTGATCATAAAACCACTTAAATGTTGGTAGTATTGTTAATTGTTGGTGAAACTCATGCCTTAATAGTGTGAATGACTCAGTGTTGAACGGTTACTAATAGCCATGGGTGGTGTATTTAACACTCTTAAAATAGATATATTAATAAAAATACAACACATGTATGTCCTGTTTAACTCGTGAATGCAAGGGATATATGTCTTAAATGCATATCGTGGTACCCTTGATGCAGTTGATGTTTTACTCTGCCTGTAACTATACTCTATATCTTCGGCTTGTATACTCTGAAAGCTTAGTTTTTATTAATCCACACTCTCTTACATATTGTCTGGTTGTAGTATACTACTTCAAAATTCGATGTTGTGATCTCGACATGGGTAGTCTAGGTTATATACCCCTTTCTTACCCTGCTGAATAGTTATAAAAAATATGTTTGCCAACGCTTCTCCGTATTCTCGTTGTCACTTGTTTGTGAATCCTCGCCTACATACTGATGCATTAGTGTGCTACAGCACTACTAACAAGTTGTTGTTTGTACTTCTAAGCTCATATTTGGAATCATTTTTTCTTGTACTCGTGTCAAAGAATAGTTTCTATTACTTATTTTATGAAAAGTGTTGAATCCAAAACATGTGAAATGATGACGGCATACTTTTGAAATGACTCTACTGATTCATAGACGTCAAAGCCAAACAGTCACTAAACTAGTCTGCTTATGCAGCAGCGTCACTAAGATAGGACAACACATCAGTGCTTTCGTCGGAATGCCAAATTAGTCTCTCAGAGGCGATAACGATTCTTCCCACAAAAAGTCATTAGAGGTGTTCTCTCACAAATGTGCATTTCTCAACAATGGGCCGCGTGCATCTTGGCAGTTTTTCGATGCCAGATCTTTCGGATAACAGCCGCATTGCCCTTTCATATTTTCGGTAGAGCAATCCAGCTATTTAACACTACCAGGTCTAGCTTCTTTTTTTACTGTTTTTGGAGAGAGCAGAACTCCAGCCTCTGTGTTAATGACTATAATTACACGACCTAGTGTTGCAAATTTGCTTACTAGCCAATTAATAACTGCCGTCCTAGCTATATTTCCGATAGCTTGGACCTAGCTCTGCATAGAATTTTTCTCCTTGATCCCTTGAATTTAGCATAGCACATTGTCTTTGCACTATGGGCATTGGCATGGTCAGAGCGATTGAGGGAAGCCTGAGACGCCCATACTAAAAGCAAGTACATGGGAATTATTTATACTGACAAATCCTGCATGAAAGGCGCCTTTAAAAGTAGGTCTGGTGAACTTCATGTACGGTTTGGTCGATGCATGCGTTGCGAAAATTAGATAGGCATTGAAACCGCGCATTCAGCATTATAATACAATCAGATGTAAACCAGGTTCGTTGCTACAACAAGGACTCGTGACCATAGAGCAAGCTGAAGTGTTGTCCACTTACGGCAGCTACTATTCACCACTTTGTACCGGCAAAACAATAAAACAAGTGTGTGCTTACTGTGTGGGGTGAATAGTGTGTGTGTGTGTGTGGTGTACTACGTGTCGTGTATGTATATTATATATATATATATATATTGACTTATACCATCAATTACTGAAATATTAATACATAAATATATAAATGGTGTGTGTGTGTGTGTGTTGTGTGTAGTGGTGGGGTGTGGGTGTTGTGGTGTGTACATACATATATAATGCTGTTCATGTGAATACACAACACACACTACGACTACATATAGCTTAGTATAACACAAGAAAAGACAGAGCTCCCAGAGAGAGAAATAGGATGGTTGACATGAGAAGTACAGCGGAGAGGCAAAAAGATTGCAAACAGGAGAGCTAATTATATGTACCGAGAAAGTACATAAAAAAGAGGTGATAAGACTGTCTCGAGAAACAGAGACGTGTGTGTGTGTGTTTGTGGTATATATATATATACTTATCTACACACACCACACGTATAATTTATATAGTATAATATTTCAGATTTCAGTAAATTGTAGATATGTATGTGTGTTATCGATGCTTCGTGTGTTGTGGTACAAAACGTGTGGGGTATATAAGAAAACTCAGGCACAGAGAAGATTCTCAAAAGCTATTATACAATATAACTTGGACAGTATTAATATATATATAGTATGAGTTAGATATCTCGTTCTGTTCCTGCATGGCCTTCTCTTGTTTGGAGTTACTATTATCACAGCCACCCTATGTTGTAAGAGTATGTGACTGTCACTCACTATTTGTGTTCCTCTAAGGTCACTGTTTTTCTCATTTATTTCTTTCTCAACCGGTCCGTCAACTCACTCTTTCCTTTCTTGCTGTCCTTTCCTGCTGCTGTCTTCGTGTATGATTTACCTTTTCTTCTGTGTCCGTCCCCTCTGTTTCCTCAATCCCGTCTTCTCCTTTTCTCCTATATAATTGCTCTGTTTGTCTTTTTTTTTTTTGCCCGCAGCCATTAATCAAGCCACTTCGGTGTCGTTGTCTTTTCAATATCTATATTTCTCCTCTCCGAGTCTCTGTCTTTCTTGTCACTCAGCTCTCTTTCTCAAGCTTATACTTTTTTCTATTCTTATTTCTCTCTTTGTTTTCTCTTCGCTTCTCCTCATTCACCTCTGTCTGGTCCTTGCTGTACAGTAAATGATACATTGAGTTATCATCAGTTGCAATAATTGTGTAAATCAATAAATAAAGATGTCATCTGCACCCTCCATCACAAAATGTGTCTTGATGCGAGCACAAATTGTGTAACTTAATTTGCTAGTACGAGGACCTCTGGATGACCGTACTGCAACGCCTTTCATGAGACACACATGTAATTGAGAATGAAGTTCCCTGACAAAGGAGACCGGCAGTGTTAAACATCACGTTCTTCTCCAACAAACATTCTACAGATGAGTGAATTCACTCCTCCAGACGGATGTGTGAATCAACTGAATGTTGTAAAACAGTACAAGCTATTCTATTTTTCAGAGTTCTCAGGATGCTGTGTGGATTAATAAGACATTAATGCACGTGACGACCAGTGTAGAAGGAAAATAAAAAATGAAACTAGCAAAGGAAAATAAGAGAAATGAAGGAGCTGTTAAGGATATCAACTAAAGTTTGTAAACACTGTGGCTAGTTAAAACACTCGATATCAGGAGATTTGTACCAATGGACTACCCAAATGTTTGGCTTCCTAACTAGGCTGAAACTGTATAATTACGATCAGTGCACAAATTGTACCCTGCATATTTCCATACACACTTTCCAATTCTTATAAAAAGAATTATGGTCAAACACGCTGTAATCAGAATCTCAATACTATATAATCTTTGTAACTAAATTTTGATGACGGAACTATTTAAACTATGTGTTCTTGATATGTAACCATGATATCCAATGAGTCAGAAGGACTGTGTCCTGACCTAATGTTATGATCGCTATTCTCACTGTTCCATTGTTTGTGTGTGATTGTTTTTTTTTGTTGTGTGTGTTTTTATGATATTTGGTGTCCCTGCTAAACAACTAACTGGCTATCAGATTGGTGCCCCAGTGATCCAGTTCAGGCTAGATAAGGGATTAACTATTTTGCCGCGGCGGTTCCTTCAATCTAAGTGCTGTTTTCCATGAAATGTAGCAGACTCTCCTGACCCTGGCTCAATAAACCACTAAGCAATTTGGCATGGGCAGGCCATGTTGGTCGCTCTTGTGTCTCTGGACGCTTGTCCTTGGCTTCATTTTTCCTGCTACAATCCAAAGAAGTCCAGCAACCTCAGCAAGTCCAAGGCTCGTTTGAGTCCTGTGGCCAGAATTGGATACAGCTTTTGCTACCCGCCGAGCCGTACAGGTTTGAGACCTATCCGATTTATGAACACCCAACCACCAGCTTGAACTGTTACCACGGGGAAAAAGCCTTCAGAGATTCACATCACTGGGTGCTTTCCTGGCCTTTGCCTCGCCGTACAGAAGAGTACGAGGCCACCCGTTTTTTCACATCAAGAAAACCACCATCTAGTGACCCCCTCCAAAGTGCAAAGACTGTTTGATCAGGTAAATATCCGCATCAGAGAATTGGGATGCCAAATGCAGATGGACTGCGTGCTTATCTACACTAGCATTCCCTCCCATCGTTTTTTTTAAAATTGCAATATAAAGAGCATCATGTTAAATGCTGCAAGGATGCTGCTACATTGGCACCCGGGCCATTCCAGTTTATTCATGCCCTATGTAATTGTGGGTCCAGGTGCCCCATAGGATGTTGTGTTAATTTACATGTACCTTTTATTGACCAAAACTCACATAGCAGTCCTGTACACGCCACGAAACACTTTCTCAGTAATTGAAACGGGCCAACTTGTTAACACAACCCCAGCTATAGGACGAACAATGAGGAATTGTTACACGAACATGAAATTGAAACTTAATGGTGTCTAAGAAATGGTTAACGCATCTCTTCAGATGATCAAAAAGGACCATGCACACATAATTAACTGGAGACCAGATTTCCTTTTGAGGTTCGCCACATCCAAAATTGGGCAAGCTTGTGGACTGTAATTCGGACTGGTAATAAGGGGGTTTAATGACTTCAACACAAAGAGACACACTTTTACTTGAGCTCATCAATCAAGAAAACCTAGTACCCCCTCCGGATGATACTTCTGAGGAATTCGGATGTATGATTTCATCGCTCGGAAACTGTTCGCCTCAATCCAGCAAAGTCACTTACGACTGAGCGTTGTAAGTAGGTTCGTTAGTGTCCAATCAGGTTTCCGCAATAATCTATCCAGCTTAAACTCACATTGGCTCTCCACACTCTTCTAGGGTGTGTCTCAAAGTGTTTCCCCTAGTCCCAGTAGAAACCTTTTATCTTTTCTACTGGCCCAAGCCACTTTGTCTTTCTGGAATCTGCACGTGGTTTGTCCCCCATACGTGTATCCTCACTATTAACACGTCTGGCTTCCTCGACGACTAGCATAAGCGCAGTAGCCTGAATGCTTTCCCCAGATTGTTCCCCGGGGGAGGAGGCGACAACCTGCAGAAAGCCACTGGGTATTCCTTTGAGGCATGTCTCATATCTGGTTAAACAGTTGCTTTGTTCCAGTTTAACCTCGGCTCCTTTTGTCCAGGTAAAAGTTCCTCTCAGTGCACCATAAATTGACAGTGAGGTCTCTGACGTTGGGTGTGTATAAGTGAGACTACATTCAAGCATTCACGCTGTTGTACAGTGTAGCAACTACCTAATTCACTCACATAGTACATATTGAAAATTATATTCCACTTACAGTTTACAAGGTAAACTTCGCCCTGGAGGCAGAATAGAACCTAACACGAAGTTATAGTCGCGATGTACATAGAGAAGGCGATAAGACAGAAGAGAAGAAGGTAGAAAGTGGAAGAGTGAGTCCAGAGACGAGAAACAAGTAGACTGTTTTTGTTCCGAGCTTCGTCAAGGGAGTGTTAGTATTTTATGTGGGTTTTGGCATAGGAACCTTGAATCGAAGTACCATTTATCGATAAAGATTGTGTATAAGGTATAATTAACCATCATTCTCACTTGAATATAGTAAACGCTACCTGTCCATAGTTTAGGCTTACCTACAACAGTTGGTCCTTATTACTTGTTATACGTGCACTACATTTTGATAAACCTTGCTAATCAACTTAACTTGTTCATCCATCCCTTAACTTTTACCATAAAACCTACATATAATGTATATGGAATCATTGTAGCAATAGTAAGTAAGAGAATTGACCCAGCTTGTATCTGTATTCTTCCAATGTGTTAAGTTGTACGCTGAGCCCAGGGGTGGGGTTCTTAGGATCTGTACCGATCTGTGGAATGTGGTGTGCATTTAGTGCTTTAGGCTTGCTAATACCCAAGATTATTATTTTGTTTATTTACTATCCGAATATTTATAATCGGACATCATGAATTGTTTACTCATAACAACCCAACTCGATCTCTTTCATACGAGTGGTAAAAGCTAATACGAACCTTTGGTTGAGCTTCGATACACCCAAGGTGATTTGTTAGTTATACTGGCGCTACTTAACATGTATTCCACAATAGAACAGGGTCTCGTATACCCACTATTGCCTAAACACTGGTCCCCCGCCTCTGTCAATACATTGATCATTACTGTTCTCAAAATACATAGACTGTAGCTGTAATTCTGATAAATATTCCTCACTGCTGAATTGTAAATGTTCCTCATTATAATTCCCAGAATATGGTCACATACAACCAGCCCCTATTCTTTCTTTTGCTGACGCTTTAAACCTAAATCTTTACTGAATGGGAGTAATGCGACGTTTCTGTTCTGGCTGCATGTCGTCCTGACTTTTTCAGCTACCATTTCACTGAAATATTTTGGTGAACCACTTTTCACCGCCTGAAATAAAGCCTCTAATGCACAAGCATACGGATTTATATATTTTTAAAGTATTGCCTATGTGGTGTACCCTGCACAACTACTATAGCTGTGCCTGGGATCTCTGAGATCACAATTTGGTCTCATCCTATGAGCTGTATACTAAAAATTTGGCCTGGTATGGCACACGGGGGTGCACCTAGCACACTAGATGAGGCTTGCTCTCCATGTCAGGTGCTCTGATGTTTGTACTTCTGTTTCAGTGTTTTTCCGTGAAACTGTACTTTCACCACGAAAGTGAGTCATCACTGTCCAGCCAATTTGGGGTGGCTCCCTCTTTCCCCACACAGACCACATCCAGGGACCCTAAGCCGGTGCTGGAAAGGAATCATTTTAGTTTGGTTTGCTTACCCTACTAAGTGGCGCTTTTTTAGCTTTGACGTTGTATCCAGCGGAGTACATTTGATTTGATGAGGTCACAATTTCCTGTATCAATTCCTGTGGCTGACTTAACAGCATTTCATTACGGGTCCCCATTAGGCCGAATAGCCCGCCAAAAGCTGGATCCTTTTGGTTACGTTCTATCTTCTGGATCTTCTCAGGGGGGAGGGATGTGGGGGTGATGATGCTATTCGGCCGAATTCCCTTTCTGGATCCCAGCTCCTCCCAAAATCTGTAATAAACTAGTTTGAGTGTACAACAAAAACGAAACAACAAAAAAGGTAAAAATAAAAACAAACAAGAAATCAAGCATTAATCTAACAGTGAGACCTCAAAGGCTCCACACATTTTTATTTATCATACGTTCCGCTTGTTTAATATTATCACAGATGTTGTTACGCAGGGCATATACAAAATACAGAGGGTTGGACAATGAAACTGAAACGCCTGAAGTCATCTATTATAAGTGTGGGACGGTTCTTTGCCTATGGGGGTGGTGCCGTGAGAATTGGACCCCCAGCCTTGTGGCAATCTTCCATTAACTGCCAACAGTGGATCATGCAATAAAGAAAAGAGCTTCAAAAGGAGAAACCTCCCTGTAGAAGTGAGCAGAAGGAATAGTGAGCGCCGTTCAGAAGACCTCCAAAAGGGGAACCTTAGCCAGATAAGTAGCCACCAGTTCTGCTCAATCAATACTGCAAATGCACACGAACATTATGGGTGACATACAAGTTTCAAAAGAGGCAAACTGTTGGTCTCGCCACGTCTTGCTGGCGCATCTGTGACCAAGACAAGCAAGTCTTTGGGGTGATTGCTCAATAACAAGAGCCAAGCACGGGTATTCCGAGGGTAATGTCAGCATAACCGACCAGACAAAAGGAACGAACATCCACCAGCAATCACCGTAGTGACCACTGCGCCAACATCCTGCAAGAAGAATGGCTTTAAAAGTCCCTGCTGATACACAAGACACATAGTGCAGAGCAAAGGAAAAGAAGACCGACGCAAGGTTATATGTCATTGCCCTCAGAAGAATACGAACTGGAGCTGAATTGGCCGTCAAAGTGTAGGCTCCTTAATAACAACAGACCATACTAATAAATGATTGTGGGTCTAAAAACCAGGTGTTTTGCTAAAGTTTGCATTGTCCAATCTCATTCCCTGTAAGGTTCCAATTAAAATGAATCTTACCTGTAATTGCCCTTTAGGTAAATGCACATATTTTGACACAAACACTGCTTAGTAAAAATTGGAGAGGGACTTTTGCATGAGTTAGAAGTCTGGGGCAATTTTTTGGGCAAGAAGCTTCATCGGAGAAGGTCGTGTTACGCACATGCAACAAGGTGCAGTTGAGCAGACAAAAGAAGACTCGCGAAATTTTTGTTGAAATATAAAGAGGCTATAAAGGGTAACAATGCTTTAAACCTGGTTCGTTTTTTGCATACATCTTGAACGTAGTTTTCATGAGGCACACTCAATCTCTGTTTGGCTGTATCATACAAATCAATCAGAGAATAAGAAAAAATTCCATAAATACTGCTGTCTCTCATCGCATATCTATCCGAGGCCAAAAGCGACTGCACATTTGACAGGACTAAGTACCTGACAACTGCAAGACAGGAATCCCGACAAATGGGCTAAATCTGATCTGAATGTCTGATTTCGGATTAGATCTGTTCCATCAGGAGGAGAAACGCAC
>JAMWET010001841.1:0-55753 GCA_024036415.1 Prochilodus magdalenae
GCAGCAACGTCCTGTTTACAGCGCGGAATTAATACAGAACGATCGCAGCCACGTCACCTTTGAAGCGCGGAATTAATACAGATCGATCGCAGCCACGTCACGTTTGAAGCGGGGAATTAATGCAGATCGATCGCAGCCACGTCACGTATAGAGCGGGGAATTAATACAGATCGATCGCAGCCACGTCACGTATAGAGCGGGGAATTAATACAGATCGATCGCAGCCACGTCACGTTTGAAGCGCGGAATTAATACAGATCGATCGCAGCCACGTCACGTTTGAAGCGCGGAATTAATACAGATCGATCGCAGCCACGTCACGTTTGAAGCGCGGAATTAATACAGATCGATCGATCGCAGCCACGTCACGTCGATCTAAGCGCGGAATTAATACCGAACGATCGCAGCCACGTCACGTTTAGAGCGCCGAATTAAGACCGATCGAACGCAGCCACGTCACCTTTACAATGCGCAATTAATACAGATCGATCGCAGCCACGTCATGTTTAGAGCGGGGAATTAATGCAGATTAAGCCACGTCACGTTTAGAGCGCGGAATTAATACCGATCGATCGCAGCCACGTCACGTTTAGAGCGCGGAATTAATACAGATCGATCGCAGCCACGTCACGTTTGAAGCGGGGAATTAATGCAGATCGATCGCAGCCACGTCACGTTTGAAGCGCGGAATTAATACAGATCGATCGCAGCCACGTCACGTTTGAAGCGCGGAATTAATACAGATCGATCGCAGCCACGTCACGTTTAGAGCGGGGAATTAATACAGATCGATCGCAGCCACGTCACGTATAGAGCGGGGAATTAATACAGATCGATCGCAGCCACGTCACGTTTGAAGCGCAGAATTAATACAGATCGATCGCAGCCACGTCACGTTTGAAGCGCAGAATTAATACAGATCGATCGCAGCCACGTCACGTTTAGAGCGCCGAATTAATACAGATCGATCGATCGCAGCCACGTCACGTTTAGAGCGGGGAATTAATACAGATCGAACGCTCGCAGCCACGTCACGTTTGAAGCGGGGAATTAATACAGATCGATCGCAGCCACGTCACGTTTAGAGCGCGGAATTAATACAGATCGATCGCAGCCACGTCACGTTTAGAGCGCGGAATTAATACAGATCGATCGCAGCCACGTCACGTTTGAAGCGCGGATTAAATTCCGATCGATCGCAGCCACGTCACATTTAGAGCGGGGAATTAATACAGATCGATCGCAGCCACGTCACGTTTGTAGCGCGGGAATTAATACAGATCGATCGCAGCCACGTCACGTTTTAGAGCGGGGATTAATTAATATCGATCAGCCACGTCACGTTTTAGATCGATCGCGGCCACCTCACCTTTGACGCGCGGCATTAATACCGATCGATCGCAGCCACGTCACTTTTAGAGTTCGGAATTTATACAGATCGATCGCAGCCAAGTCAAGTTTAGAGCGCGGAATTAATACGATCGATCGCAGCAACGTCGTGTTTAGAGCGTGGAATTAATACCTATTGATCGCAGCCACGTCCTGTTGCAGCGCGGAATCAATACCGATCGATCACAGCCACGTCACGTTTATAGCGCGGAATTAATACCGATCGATCGCAGCCACGTCACGTTTAGAGCGCGGAATTAATACGGATCGATCGCAGCCACGTCACGTTTAGAGCGCGGAATTAATAACCGATCGATCGCAGCCACGTCACCTTTTGAAGCGCGGAATTAATACAGATCGATCGCAGCCACGTCGTGTTTAGATCGCGGAATTAATACAGATCGATCGCATCGCAGCCACACGTTTAAGCAGCGATCGATCGAACGTCACGTTTTAGACGCGGATCGATCTATCGATCGCAGCCACGTCACGTTTGAAGCGGGGAATTAATGCAGATCGATCGCAGCCACGTCACGTTTGAAGCGAAGATTGAATACAGATCGATCGCAGCCACGTCACGTTTAGAGCGCGGAATGAATACAGATTGATCGCAGCCACGTCACGTTTACACCGCGGAATTAATACAGATCGATCGCAGCCACGTCACGTTTAGAGCGCGTAATTAATACCGATCGATCGCAGCCACGTCACTTTTAGAGTGCGGAATCAATACCGATCGATCCCAGCCAGGTCACGATTAGAGCAGGGAATTAATACCGATCGATCGCAGCCGCGTCACTTTTAGAGTGCGGAATCAATACCGATCGATCCCAGCCACGTCACGTTTAGACCGCGTAATTAATACAGATCGATCGCAGCCATGTCACGTTTAGAGCGCGGAATTAATACAGATCGATCGCAGCCACGTCACGATTAGAGAAGCGCGGAAATAATACAGATCGATCGCAGCCACGTCACGTTTCTAGAGAGGAATTAATACAGATCGATCGCAGCCACGTCACGTTTTTAAGCGCGGAATTAATACAGATCGATCGATCGCAGCCACGTCACTTTAGAGCGCGGGAATTAATACAGATCGATCGCAGCCACGTCACGTTTTTAGACGCGGGGAATTAATACAGATCGATCGCAGCCACGTCACGTTTAGAGCGGGGAATTAATACAGAATCGATCGCATCGTCACGTTTAGCAGCGCGGAATCACGATCGATCGCAGCCACGCGCAGCGAATTAATACAGATCGATCGCAGCCACGTCACGTTTGAAGCGGGGAATTAATACAGATCGATCGCAGCCACGTCACGTTTGAAGCGGGGAATTAATACCGATCGATCGCAGCCACGTCACGTTTGAAGCGGGGAATTAATACAGATCGATCGCAGCCACGTCACGTTTAGAGCGCGGAATTAAGACCGATCGATCGATCGCAGCCACGTCACCTTTGAAGCGCGGATTTAATACCGAACGATCGCAGCCACGTCACGTTTAGAGCGGGGAATTAATACAGATCGATCGCAGCCACGTCACGTTTGAAGCGGGGAATTAATGCAGATCGATCGCAGCCACGTCACGTTTGAAGCGCGGAATTAATACAGATCGATCGCAGCCACGTCACGTTTAGAGCGCCGAATTAATACAGATCGATCGCAGCCACGTCAGGTATAGAGCGGGGAATTAATACAGATCGATCGATCGCAGCCACGTCAGTTTTTGATCGGGGAATTAATACAGATCGATCGCAGCCACGTCACGTTTTGAGCGCGGAATTAATACAGATCGATCGATCGCAGCCACGTCATGTTTTAAGCGCGGAATTAATACCGATCGATCGCAGCCACGTCACCTTTCTAGAGCGCAATTAATACAGATCGATCGCAGCCACGTCACGTTTGAAGCGGGGAATTAATGCAGATCGATCGCAGCCACGTCACGTATAGAGCGGGGAATTAATACAGATCGATCGCAGCCACGTCACGTTTAGAGCGGGGAATTAATACAGATCGATCGCAGCCACGTCACGTTTTTAGCGGGGAATTAATACAGATCGATCGATCGCAGCCACGTCACGTTTGAAGCGCGGAATTAATACAGATCGATCGCAGCCACGTCACGTATTTAGCGGGGAATTAATACAGATCGATCGCAGCCACGTCACGTTTAGAGCGGGGAATTAATACAGATCGATCGCAGCCACGTCACGTTTTAAGCGCGGAATTAATACAGATCGATCGCAGCCACGTCACGTTTAGAGCGCCGAATTAATACAGATCGATCGAGATCGCAGCCACGTCAATTAATTTTTAGATCGCGCGGACGTTTAAAGCGCGGAATTAATACAGATCGATCGCAGCCACGTCACGTTTAGAGCGCGGAATTAATACAGATCGATCGCAGCCACGTCACGTTTAGAGCGGGGAATTAATACCGATCGATCGCAGCCACGTCACGTTTAGAGCGCGGAATTAATACAGATCGATCGCAGCCACGTCACGTTTAGAGCGGGGAATTAATACTGAACGAACGCGGCCACGTCACCTTTGAAGCGCGGAATTAATACAGATCGATCGCAGCCACGTCACGTTTGAAGCGGGGAATTAATGCAGATCGATCGCAGCCACGTCACGTTTGAAGCGCGGAATTAATACAGATCGATCGCAGCCACGTCACGTTTAGAGCGCCGAATTAAGACCGATCGCATCGCAGCAAGGTCCCCTTTGAAGCGCGGATTTAATACCGAACGATCGCAGCCACGTCACCTTTACAACGCGGAATTAATACAGATCGATCGCAGCCACGTCACGTTTGAAGCGGGGAATTAATACAGATCGATCGATCGCAGCCACGTCACGTTTGAAGCGCGGAATTAATACAGATCGATCGCAGCCACGTCACCTTTGAAGCGCGGAATTAATACCGATCGATCGCAGCCACGTCACGTTTAGAGCGGGGAATTAATACTGATTGATCGCAGCCACGTCACGTTTAGACCGCGGAATTAATACCGAACGATCGCAGCCACGTCACCTTTACATCGCGGAATTAATACAGATCGATCGCAGCCACGTCACGTTTTAAGCGCGGAATTAATTCAGATCGATCGCAGCCACGTCACGTTTGAAGCGCAGAATTAATACAGATCGCAGAACGTCATCGCAGCCACGTCACGTTTAGAGCGCGGAATTAATACAGATCGATCGCAGCCACGTCACGTTTACAGCGCGGAATTAATACAGATCGATCGATCGATCGCAGCCACGTTACATTTAGACCGCTGAATTAATACCGAACGATCGCAGCCACGTCACCTTTGAAGCGCGGAATTAATACAGATCGATCGCAGCCACGTCACGTTTTTAGCGGGGAATTAATACTGATTGATCGCAGCCACGTCACGTTTAGAGCGGGGAATTAATACAGATCGATCGCAGCCACGTCACATTTAGAGCGGGGAATTAAAACTGAACGAACGCGCCACGTCACCTTTGAAGCGCGGAAATAATACAGATCGATCGCAGCCACGTCACGTTTAGAGCGGGGAATTAATACCGATCGATCGCAGCCACGTCACCTTTACATCGCGGAATTAATACAGATCGATCGCAGCCACGTCACGTTTAGAGCGCGGAATTAAGACCGATTGCATCGCAGCAAGGTCCCCTTTGAAGCGCAGATTGAATACAGATCGATCGCAGCCACGTCACCTTTACAACGCGCAATTAATAGAGATCGATCGCAGCCACGTCACGTTTGAAGCGGGGAATTAATGCAGATCGATCGCAGCCACGTCACGTTTAGAGCGGGGAATTAATACAGATCGATCGCAGCCACGTCACGTTTAGAGCGCGGAATTACAGATCGATCGCAGCCACGTCACGTTTAAACCGCCGAATTAATACAGATCGATCGCAGCCACGTCACGTTTAGAGCGCGGAATTAATACAGATCGATCGCAGCCACGTCCTGTTTAGAGCGCGGAATTAATACCGATCGATCGCAGCCACGTCACGTTTAGACCGCGGAATTAATACCGATCGATCGCAGCCACGTCACGTTTAGAGCGGGTAATTAATAACAAACGAACGCATCCATGTCACGATTGAAGCGTGGAATTAATGCCGATCGATCGCAGCCACGTCACGTTTAGAGTGGGGAATTGATACAGATCGATCGATCGCAGCAACGTCCTGTTTAGAGCGCGGAATTAATACAGAAGATCGATCGCAGCCACGTCACTTTTAAAGCGCGGAATTAATACAGATCGATCGCAGCCACGTCCTGTTTTTAGAGCGCGGAATTAACAGATCGATCGATCGCGCAGCCACGTTTTTGAAGCGCGGACTTAATACAGATCGATCGCGCAGCCACGTCACGTTTTTAGCGGGGAATTAAATTAATCGATCGCACAGATCGATCGCAGCCACGTCACGTTTAGAGCGGGGAATTAATACCGAACGAACGCAGCCACGCCACGTTTGAAGCGCGGAATGAATACAGATTGATAGCAGCCACGTCACGTTTATAGCGCGCGGAATTAATACCGAACGAACGCGGCCACGTCACGTTTGAAGCGCGGAATTAATACAGATCGATCGATCGCAGCCACGTCACGTTTAAAGCGGGGAATTAATACAGATCGATCGCAGCCACGTAGAGCGCGGAATTTTAGAGCGCGCGGAATTACGATCGATCGATCGCAGCCAGCCACGTCCGTTAGAGAGCGCGGATTTAATTCCGATCGATCGCAGCCACGTCACTTTTAAGCGCGGAATTAATACAGATCGATCGCAGCCACGTCACGTTTTAGCGGGGAATTAATACCGTTCGATCGCAGCCACGTCAAGTTTTAAAGCGCGGAATTAATACAGATCGATCGCAGCCACGTCACGTTTAGAGCGCGGAATTAATACAGATCGATCGATCGCAGCCACGTCACGTTTACAGCGCGGAATTAATACCGAACGATCGCAGCCACGTCACATTTAGAGCGCGGAATTAATACAGATCGATCGCAGCCACGTCACGTTTGAAGCGGGGAATTAATGCAGATCGATCGCAGCCACGTCACGTTTGAAGCGCGGAATTAATACCGATCGATCGCAGCCACGTCACGTTTAGAGCGCGGAATTAATACAGATCGATCGCGATCGATCGCAGCCACGTCACGTATAGAGCGGGGAATTAATACAGATCGATCGCAGCCACGTCACGTTTAGAGCGCGGAATTAATACAGATCGATCGCAGCCACGTCACGTTTGAAGCGGGGAATTAATGCAGATCGATCGCAGCCACGTCACGTTTGAAGCGCGGAATTAATACAGATCGATCGCAGCCACGTCACGTTTGAAGCGGGGAATTAATACAGATCGATCGCAGCCACGTCACGTTTGAAGCGCGGAATTAATACAGATCGATCGCATCCACGTCACGTTTAGAGCGCGGAATTAATACAGATCGACGACAGATCGTCATCGCAGCCACGTCACGCCACGTCAGCGGGAATTAATATACGATCGATCGCAGCCACGTCACGTTTTTAGCGGGGAATTAATCCAGATCGATCGCAGCCACGTCACGTTTTTAGCGCGGAATTAATACAGATCGATCGCAGCCACGTCAGGTTTAGAGCGGGGAATTAATACAGATCGATCGCAGCCACGTCACGTTTACAGCGCGGAATTAATACCGATCGATCGCAGCCACGTCACGTTTTAAGCGCGGAATTAATACAGATCGATCGCAGCCACGTCACGTTTGAAGCGGGGAATTAATGCAGATCGATCGCAGCCACGTCACGTTTTAAGCGCGGAATTAATACAGATCGATCGCAGCCACGTCACGTTTTTAGAGCGCGGAATTAATACTGATCGATCGCAGCCACGTCACGTTTAGAGCGGGGAATTAATACAGATCGATCGCCACGTCACGTCACGTTTAGAAGCGGGGAATTCGACGATCGATCGCAGCCACGTCACGTTTAGAAGCGCGGGGAATTAATACAGATCGATCGCAGCCACGTCACGTTTTAGCGCGAATTAATAATTAATACAGATCGATCGCAGCCACGTCACCTTTAGAGCGGGGAATTAGATCGATACCGATCGATCGCAGCCACGTCACGTTTACAACGCGGAATTAATACAGATCGATCGCAGCCACGTCACGTTTAGAGCGGGGAATTAATACAGATCGATCGCAGCCACGTCACCTTTGAAGCGCGGATGTAATACAGATCGATCGCAGCCACGTCACGTTTGAAGCGCGGAATTAATACAGATCGATCGCAGCCACGTCACGTTTGAAGCGCGGAATTAATACAGATCGATCGCAGCCACGTCACGTATAGAGCGGGGAATTAATACAGATCGATCGCAGCCACGTCACGTTTGAAGCGGGGAATTAATACAGATCGATCGCAGCCACGTCCTGTTTACAGCGCGGAATTAATACCGAACGATCGCAGCCACGTCACGTTTAGAGCGGTGAATTAATACAGATCCATCGCAGCGCAGCCACGTCACCACGTCACGTTGAAGCGCGGAATTAATACCAATCGATAGCAGCCACGTCACGTTTAGAGCGGGGAATTAATACCGAACGATCGCAGCCACGTCACCTTTATAACGCGGAATTAATACAGATCGATCGCAGCCACGTCACGTATAGAGCGGGGAATTAATACAGATCGATCGCAGCCACGTCCTGTTTACAGCGCGGAATTAATACCGAACGATCGCAGCCACGTCACGTTTGAAGCGGGGAATTAATGCAGATCGATCGCAGCCACGTCACGTTTAGAGCGCGGAATTAATACAGATCGATCGCAGCCACGTCACGTTTAGAGCGCCGAATTAAGACCGATCTATCGCAGCACGTCACGTTTGAAGCGCGGAATAATTAAGATCGATCGATCGATCACGCCACGTCACGTTAGAGCGGGAATTAATACAGATCGAGCGCGCCACGTTAATACAGCGCGGAATTAATCGATCGATCGCAGCCACGTCACCTTTGAAGCGCGGGATTAATATATCGCGATCTCCACGTCACGTTTAGAGCGCGGAATTAATACAGATCGATCGCAGCCACGTCACGTTTAGAGCGCGGAATTAATACAGATCGATCGATCGCAGCCACGTCGTTTTGAAGCGCGGAATTAATAGATCGATCGATCGCAGCCACGTCACGTTTAGAGCGCGGAATTAATACAGATCGATCGCAGCCACGTCACGTTTGAAGCGCGCGGAATTAATACAGATCGATCGCAGCCACGTCACGTTTTTAGAGCGGGGAATTAATACAGATCGATCGCAGCCACGTCACGTTTTAGAGCGGGGAAATAATAAGATCGATCGATCGCAGCCACGTCACGTTTAGAGCGCGGAATTAATACCGAAAGATCGCAGCCACGTCACGTTTGAAGCGCGGAATTAATACAGATCGATCGCAGCCACGTCACGTTTGAGGCGGGGAATTAATACCGATCGATAGCAGCCACGTCACGTTTAGAGCGGGGAATTAATACTGATCGATCGCAGCCACGTCAGGTTTAGAGCGGGGAATTAATACAGATCGATCGCAGGAACGTCCTGTTTACAGCGCGGAATTAATACAGATCGATCGCAGCCACGTCACGTTTGAAGCGGGGAATTAATGCAGATCGATCGCAGCCACGTCACGTTTGAAGCGCGGAATTAATACAGATCGATCGCAGCCACGTCACGTTTGAAGCGGGGAAATTACCGATCGATCGCAGCCACGTCGAAGCGGGGAAGCCACGTCGATCGCAGCCAGCAGCGCGGAATTAATACAGATCGATCGCAGCCACGTCACGTTTTCAGCGCGGAATTAATTCAGATCGATCGATCGCAGCCACGTCACGTTTAGAGCGCGGAATTAATACGATCGATCGCAGCCACGTCACGTTTCAGCGGGGAATTAATACAGATCGATCGCAGCCACGTCACGTTTACAAGCGCGGAATTAATAGAATCGATCGATCGATCGCAGCCACGTCACACGTTTAGAGCGGGGAATTAATACAGATCGATCGCAGCAGCACGTCACGTTTTAGAGCGCGGAATTAATACCGATCGATCGCGATCGATCGCAGCCGCGTCACCTTTTGAAGCGCGGAATTAATACTGATCGATCGCAGCCACGTCACGTTTGAAGCGGGGAATTAATACCGATCGATCGCAGCCACGTCACCTTTAGAGAGCGGGGAATTAATTCAGATCGATCGCATCGCAGCCACGTTTTTAGAGCGGGAATTAATACGATCGATCGCAGCCACGTCACTTTTTAGAGCGCGGAATTAATACAGATCGATCGCAGCCACGTCACGTTAGATCGCAGCGGAATTAATACAGATCGATCGCAGCCACGTCACGTTTAGAGCGGGAATTAAATTAATACAGATCGATCGAAGCCACGTCACTTTTTAGAGCGGGAATTAATACCGATCTATCGCAGCCACGTCACGTTTTTTAGAGCGCGGCATTAATACAGATCGATCGATCGCAGCCACGTCACGTTTAGAGCGCGGAATTAATACAGATAGATCGCAGCCACGTCACGTTTTTAAGCGGGGAATTAATGCAGATCGATCGCAGCCACGTCATGTATAGAGCGGGGAATTAATATCGATCGAGCGATCGCAGCCACGTCACGTTTAGAGCGCGGAATTAATACAGATCGATCGCAGCCACGTCACGTTTAGAGCGAGGAATTAATACAGATCGATCGCGGCACGTCACGTTTAGAGCGGGAATTAAGCGACGATCGCAGCCGTCACGTTTAGAGCGCGGAATTAATATCGATCGATCGCAGCCACGTCACGTTTAGAGCGGGGAATTAATAAGATCGATCGCAGCCGATCGCAGGAACGTCATATTTAGAGCGCGTCAATTAATACAGATCGATCGATCGCAGCCACGTCACGTTTGAGGCGGGGAATTAATGCAGATCGATCGCAGCCACGTCACGTTTGAAGCGCGGAATTAATACAGATCGATCGCAGCCACGTCACGAGCAGCGTTTAGAGCGCGGAATTAATACGATCGATCGATCGCAGCCACGTCACGTTAGAAGCGGGGAATTAATGCAGATCGATCGCAGCCACGTCACGTTTGAAGCGGGGAATTAATAAGATCGATCGATCGCAGCCACGTCACGTTTAGAGCGCGGAATTAATACAGATCGAACAGAGCAACGTCACCTTTACAGCGCGGAATTAATACCGAACGATCGCAGCCACGTCACGTTTGAAGCGCGGAATTAATACAGAGCCGATCGCAGCCACGTCACGTTTAGAGCGCGGAATTAATACCGAACGATCGCAGCCACGTCACATTTACAACGCGGAATTAATACAGATCGATCGCAGCCACGTCACGTTTAGAGCGACGAATTAATACCGATCGCATTGCAGCAAGTGCCCCTTTGAAGCGCGGATTAAATACCGATCGATCGCAGCCACGTCACGTTTAGAGCGCGGAATCAATACAGATTGATCGCAGCCACGTCACGTTTAGACCGCGGAATTAATACAGATCGATCGCAGCCACGTCACGTTAGAGCGGGGAATTAATACAGATCGATCGCAGCCACGTCACGTTTAGAGCGGGGAATTAAACAGACGAGATCGATCGCAGCCACGTCACGTTTTGAAGCGGGAATTAATTAAGATCGATCGCCACGTCACGTTAGCACGTCAATTTTAGATCGATCGAGCGCCGCAATTAATAGAGATCGATCGCAGCCACGTCACGTTTAGAGCGGGGAATTAATACAGATCGATCGCAGCCACGTCACGTTTAGAGCGGGGAATTAATACAGATCGATCGCAGCCACGTCACGTTTGAAGCGGGGAATTAATACAGATCGATCGCAGCCACGTCACCTTTGAAGCGCGGATTAAATTCCGATCGATCGCAGCCACGTCACATTTAGAGCGGGGAATTAATACCGAACGATCGCAGCCACGTCACGTTTAGAGCGCCGAATTAATACAGATCGATCGCAGCCACGTCACGTTTAGAGCGGGGAATTAATACAGATCGATCGCAGCCACGTCACGTTTTAAGCGGGGAATTAATTAATATCGATCGCACGTCACGTTTACGCAGCGCCACGTAATACAGATACGATCGCAGCCACGTCAATTAATACAGATCGATCGCAGCCACGTCACGTTTTTAGAGCGCGGAATTAATATCGATCGATCGCATCGCAGCCACGTCACGTTTAGAGCGCGAATTAAGACCGATCGATCGATCGCAGCCACGTCACGTTTAGAGCGCGGAATTAATACTCATCGATCGCAGCCACGTCACGTTTAGAGCGCGGAATTAATACCGATCGATCGCAGCCACGTCACGTTTAGAGCGGCGAATTAATTCCGATCGATCGCAGCCACGTCACGTATAGAGCGGGGAATTAATACAGATCGATCGCAGCCACGTCACGTTTAGAGCGGGGAATTAATACAGATCGATCGCAGCCACGTCACGTATAGAGCGGGGAATTAATACCGATCGATCGCAGCCACGTCACGTTTAGAGCGGGGAATTAATACAGATCAATCGCAGCCACGTCACGTTTGAAGCGCGGATTTAATACCGATCGATCGCAGCCACGTCACGTTTAGAGCGCGGAATGAATACAGATTGATCGCAGCCACGTCACGTTAGACCGGGAATGTTTAGAGCGCGGAATTAATACCGAACGATCGCAGCCACGTCAGGTTTGAAGCGAATGATTGATCGCACTAACACAGACGAAGCTGTGAACCCACAGAGAACACAAAGTAACGTTTTATATAAACTCCAGATAGTTTACTGAAGCGTTATTCGCCCACAAGGATAAGATTTCCTCTTTGTACTCACCAATGGTGGAGCTTTGTCAGGTTTGATTGGATTGTGAGACCAGCCGAGGAAATTTGTTGGATCCTTTTGAACCCTCCGTGAACTTTGATGATCTTGATTCCGCCTTAAGGAGTGGCGAGCCCGTCTAGAAAAGAGAAAGCAAGTGACTGCAAAAGAACCAGACTACGTCAGGACTAGACAAGTAATACTCACCCAGTACTTCACTAGTAGGACTGCAACCCAAAGGATACACGCGGGAACTGAGAAAGCAGATTGGACTCGTTCAAACACACAAACACAAAGTATTTCACCACTCCATTTCTTTATTGTTTTTTGTCTTTATTTGTTTAACTGCGTCTCAAGTGCCGGCTTAATTAAATGTTTTTTTTTTTTTATTTGCCCCTTTAAGCCTTGGTCTCAGTTAAAGAGCTACTAAACAACATACCAGCTCTTTGTCGAACCTAGCCCGTGACTAGTAGCTAGTTGTAACCAAGGTCATACCTGTTGCATTACACATGAGTGAAATCTCTACTTAGCTATTAGGTTCTAACTCTAAATACGTCAATAGCAGTTGTATTGCTGTTATCTGAAGTGATAATAACTTTGTAACTACACGGTTATCAGATTCAGTGAGATTATTTTATCTGAGCTTTTCTTTCATGTACACTTGTATGTAAATCTGTTATGATTTCTAATATAATGCATGTATTATTTTCTTTCCTAAGACCTCTGTATCAGCCATGTGTAAACTAACTATCCCAGTAGCACTTAGCAAAATTATGCTAACATGCATGCAGTCTGGAAGATATGCAGTATGAGCTATACTCCAGATTTAGCTGATGGCTTTTCTATCATATTTCCTGACTGGTTTTATAATGCACTATTTTGCGTTTACTGCTATTTTGTATTTCTATATTGAGACCTGTTTGATATCAGTGTTTGTGTATAAGTGTCTATAAGCTCAACAAGTCTGAATATTATTGTTGGTTTTTACCAAAAGCTTAGCCATTTGTACCCGCTGGCCGCTTCCCATCAACAGAACCTGTATTTTACGGGGAAGGGTAATCACCAGGGTATACATCTGTAGATTAAAGGTCAAATGCCTTTAGCTTATTTTTTGTTAGGAGAGTTGAACATATCGTAGGGGTCTACTGTTTTCAGACAAAAGCTGGGATTCAGCTACAATCCTCTTGAAATAAGCAACTCAACTCCTTAGTCTTTTCTCCTGGCTCTCCCTTCCGGGCATCCTCAAAGACTTTACCAACTTGTTGCCAATTTATTTGTTGAATTGAGACTCACTTTCTGAATATGCAATCCTGCTATGCTTGTCCCATACCTCACACTGACCTCTGATCTTTACCTGAAGAACTATTCAGTGGCGTGTATATATGTATATTGCATTAGTACATCAGTGGAGACACCTAAAATAGAATTATATTCGCACTTTCACCTGTAATTAATGTTTATTTATACATGTATATATATATGTGTGTGTGTGTGTGTGTGTGTGTGTGTGTGTGTGTGTGTGTGTGTGTAAGAGGTCAACAATCTTTCACAATTAATTCTGAACAGCAATACCGGAGTTCGCCAGTAGGGGGAGTAGAGGGCAGTGGGTGGAGCAACAGACTCTCTTCCTCTTCATTCATTAAATGCTTGATTGAGAGAAGAGTGTCCACTGTTAAATCTCTGTCCATCTTTCTTGCATTTTAGTGCATTTACATTTGGAGGCACCGCTGGGATGTGTCGATAGGAGGTTTCTTCACCAGAAAGTGGGAGGATTTTCCCGTCACTCATCCCCTTTAAAACAACCCAGGCAATAAAGAGTGTTGTTAAGCTGTTAACGTGGAGGTGAGGCCCTGTTTTCAGAAGAGTTTGCATCCTGAGGTGAGCAAGGTATCCACCAGGGAGCAGCTGATTCAACGGTAACAGGAAAAACACACAGTATTGTTACTGTCTTCCACTCAGTGCAACTCACTATTATTGCAATGGAGTCCGAGCTTGAGAATTTGCAGATTGAGGTGAAGGGAGCTTTATATAAACTGAGCACAAAGCAATTAGTCGAAATTTGGGATGCCCTTCAGATTCCATAACCTGAGCCGAAAGCAAAAACACGGAATATTCTAATTTCACATATCATCAAAAATCTGGAGGGTGAGGAGGTCACAGCTTTAGAAGATGAGGGCATGACAGAGCTCCTGGGTTTAAAAGACATGATAGACAAAGTTCAAGCTGCTGAGTATGAGGATTTAGAAATATCTAAGCCTAATTCAGATGAAGAGCAAGAGAAACTAAGGAGGGATCTAGAGCAGTTGAAACTTATGTTGCAACTAAAAGAAACCGAAATGCAGAGGCAGATGTGAACAGTGCAGCACAGAACCAGTGGCGTCACCACTCCAATAGAGAAATCATCCATTCAAGTCACTAACTCTCACTGGCGTAAAGATTTCAAGATTTCTGGGCAAATTGGTGAACCTGGACAGAAAGACAGACTGACGTTCTCCAGCCTAGCACGACAAATTGAGAGTGGTTTAACCAGGGGTTATTGTGAGCCAGAAATCGTGGATGCAGTCAACCGGGCTATCGTTCCAGGCCTCCAGCTTCGGAGCTACCTTGAAGGCAAAACTGATCTCACTTTGCCCACACTAAGGAGAATTCTTAGATCACATTATCAGGAGAGAAGCACAACAGAACTCTATAAACAACTAACAACGGAAGTTCAAAGCAGCAAAGAGACTCCACAGAACTTCTTGATCACAAGAAGCAGAGTCCAGCTTGAAATATGATCCTACACTTGTGCAGAGCCTCTTTATGCATGCAGTGCTTACAGGATTACAAAATGATAACATCAAAAGTGACCTGCAGCCTTACCTCATGCAGACAACTACCTCAGATGAGCTGCTTTTGGAGAAACTCAATGTTGCTTGTGCTAATGAGAAAGAACGACCAGAAAAGAAGAAACAGTTTACACAGCAGAAATCGGTCAATGTCCATGTTGTCCGGCCTGGTGGGTCTGATGGTGTTACAAAAGGCTTCGTTCAAACATCACCTACTTCTGTCCCTCCTGATGTCCTGTCAGAGTTGAAAGAAATCAAATCAGATCTTCTGTCATTAAAAGACTTGAAAGCAGAGGTGTCACAGATTAGAGAGTCTATTCAGAAACCAGTAGGTGCACCATTACTGTACAGACATGTAGGTGGAGACCCAGATAGCAGAGCAGCTCAATCTCCATTGCATGTAGAACCACAGTACACCCCTTTGAACCAGTCAGAAGCTTCTTTTAACCAGGGTGGTAGGCCTATGTATGGATACTGGTCACCTCATGGCTCAGGTGCAGTAAGGAGGACAGCCCAGTTTCAGCAGATGTTTGCACCACAGCAATACCCAGTCCCTCGTCTCCGACCCAGATGTTTTTTGTGTCAGCAAAACAGAAAATCTCATTGTCATCATTGTTATAAAGGCGGTAGCAGTGAGCATTATGCGGCAGGCTGTAGGAGGACGTCAAATGATCCTCACTTAAAAATATAAAATATAAATAAAATATATTCAGAATTACCATCTAAATTAATGAATTAATAACCAAACCACATTCCTTTATTATTATCATTATTATTAAAGGAAAACAGTAATAATACCACTTTGATCTGCTGAACATAGGATGTTTCTGGAAAATCTGGACCAACAAAAAGACAAAACCTGGTTTAACCATCATGGACAAGTGAATAAGATCCTCCAGCAGCAGTGGATTTATTTAGCCATGTGTAAACACTGTCTCGCTCCGTCTGAATGTTTGGTTGATATTTAATCATTAGAAAAAGTGTTTCCTGCTTTTAGTTCAGTAAATCAATAATATTTCCATTTTAAAATCATTCGGAAGTAATTTATGGGGTTCAGGAATCTAAGGAATGTCTGTTCAGGCAGAAAACGACAGAAAAGTATCACGGAAAGATTTTTCCCTTTGAAGTCATTCATGTAGCTCTAAAGATATCAGCTCTGCCATTTCTATACAACGTACACACAGGCTCCACCTGCTATAGAGCAGTAGCTACACCTGCTAATCCTGGTGAAGCTAGTTCCTGTTTAAATGAGTGATTAAGCTGGTTTTAATATTAGTCTGGATGTTCAGTACATTCTTTATCTACTGTGTTTGTTGAGCTTGTTTAAAATTAATATTGTACTTTGAACCTAAAGTGTTTTTAATAGATGTTAGTTATGCATGTTTGGTGTTTGATTTTAACAGTGACATGATAATTATTCATAAATTATATAGAGGTGTAAATAACCCAGTAACACTACACACCCAGTACACACAGTACTGGAGATTTGTCCTGTTGTGGAAACCCACCTGCTGCTGCTGCTGCTGTATGTTTGGATATTACACATAGCAAAAACATTATATTACCCAGTGAAAGGGGATTTTGTTAAAATCATAACATCCTACAATCCATATCCATGTTAGATGATAGGAGCAGGTGTGACCTGTAATGTTTCTGATCATCAATAAAAGAGAGAGTGTATATCTGACTCCTTCATTACTGAACACACTTCTCCGCCACTTCAAACAGCAGGCCTGTTCTCTAATGATACTGACTGATACAGACTAGCAACTTGTTATTCACTACTGCCATCTAGTGGACGGGAAATTACTGCACATCACAACCTAAACGGGTCAAAGGCTGTATACATATACAGTATATATAAACTTACACCATTCAGCCATAATAATAAACCACCATGTATCTACACTCAGTGTCCACTCTATCAGCTCCACTGACCATACAGGACACTCTGTAGTTCTACAGGTACAGACTGTAGTCCATCTGCTTCTCTCTTTCTCTGTATACTCTTACACTGTTGTACAATGTTCAGGACCCCCACAGGACCACCACAAAGCAGGTATAAGGTGGGTGATGGCACTGCAGTGACACTGACATGGTTTTGGTGTGAGTAGACAGCTGTGCTGCTGGACTGAGAACACCCCATCAACCCAACTATCCAGCGCAGCAGCAGATGAGCTGTCGTCTCTGACTGTACATCTAAAGGTGGAGCAGGAAGTAGGAGTGTCTAATAGAAATGCTGGTAGCACTTTCTGATGAGGACATTCTCCAAAAACTCATTCACTTCTGCTACAGAGAAATCAGACCCAGAGTTCCAGACACAGGCATAATGCAGACTACAGAACCTGAACAGGCTTGGCCCCGCCCACAGCTAGTACACAAAGGGCCAGTGTGTGCATGTTTCCTGGGCCTATTATTTTTAGTTACCACTATTACATTTCCCTCCTCCTCACCAGCAGATGGCGCAGTTCTGCCCCGTTCCTCCTCTTCATCTGGAACACCAGTCAGAAACTATCGTTCCAGGTGAGAGGAAAGTCTCTATAATCACTATTACAGAGCACTAAGAGCACCAGAATGGAGTCTAGAACGCTAGAACATTGACATTTATACAGTTATCACAGTAAACACTTCACAGAGGTGCTGTTAGCTATCTAGAAAGGCAATGCTAAGACTATTAGCATGTATGCTAGCAGCTACAGAGTGTTTTAGTGAATATCCTGCACATTAATATTTAATAGATGAACAGTTAAGCCCTCCTGAGGTTTGTAAGCAGAGCTCTGAGCAGATCTGGTCTTGCTGAAGATTCACTGTTTCTGTTTTGGTTTTGTATCTTTCCATTTTCCCACCGTTTACTAAAATAACAGCTTCATTTCATTTCAGAATAAAGTCTGATCAGCCTACCTGACTCTGGAGCCGTTCTTCTCTCCTCCATTTAGAGTCACTCCCCTGACACCACACCTCATTGGCTGATCTGTGAACATGTCTGTGTCTGATTGGTCCATTACTAGCGTAGCATGGTATTAAACTCTGAGACAGTTTAAAGACAGTGGGGTATAGAGCTGATGAAATATTGAAAGTGTTGGGTATATTAATGTTTGGCTTTTGTAACTGAATGGAATCAGACCATAATGGTATCTGCATATATACACCTGTGCTCAGTATCGCCCCCCACTGTTAGTTTCCGTGTATAGTCTGTAGGTACTGGTGAGTGAATGGTACCATATGGGACTTTAACAGTGTTAACAGTTCTCCATGGGACGTTTAATATTACGGGCCATAATTTAAAGAATAGTCCGAGCTTCATGTTTATGGAATGTCTGGATTTCTTACTACACATGTGAACGTTGTTATAGGCTTATGTGTGCGCATGAATTTGGAAGAATGGTTTCTGGACTCCTGAGAAATATTGGATACACGGAACCAAACAGAACACGTCCAGAACTGATAACTGAAGTGTCAGACACATCAGTGTTAATAGATGGTGGTTGGCCCTACAGTGTTCCCCAGTTGTGGGGGAATGTGGTGGGGGTGGATGCTACAGCAACGTGAACTAAGATGGAAGGAAGCAGTTTAAGTGGGAAGCTCCTGGACTGGTCTTCTCAGCAGTGGTAGAACTAACCCTGTAAAAACGTCTCTAATGTGCTGAAATTCATCACATGACAATCCTGTACTTAAACTCAGACCACAGCAGGACTTTATTCACATCACAGACACATCCAGTTATTACAGCCATAAACACACAGCACCATCACACAGTCATTACAGACACCATCACCACACAGGTACATAACTAGTACATGGTGTGTACTCATAAACACATCTACACCAAACAGAGGAACACCATGGAGCTAGAACTCACTGCTAAAGTCCTAATCAGTTACACATACAGACAGAACCTGAACTACCTGGACACTGGAAAGGTTTAAAGGGGAACAGTCACACCTACAAACAGCCTGGATCAGTTCTCTCTCTGTCTAAATAAACCTTCAGAGCCAGTCATGAGATTCTGGTGTTTCCTTGTATGAGCTATCAAAGCTGCTGTAAAGAACCCAAACTGAGGTTCTACTGAGAAACAGTCACATGTGTTTAAATCACTTTAGGAAGGATTTTAAAGTTGGACTTTTAAACAGCATCAAATCCAGACTGGCCTCCATCAGACACAGAGGCCTGAGTTAGGTTCGGCTGTCTGTAATAACTCAGGGCAGACTGCTTCAGCTGCTGGAAAGAGTGGGCCGCTGTAGATACGCTGGTACGTGTGCAGGGTGTGAGTGAGTATAAACTGGAGAGTCGTGCTGCTGAGAGATCTTTCTGTTCAGAGCTCTTTCATTAAGCAGCGTCTTCTAACCCTGAATAGCCGAACGTGACTGCTCACCTTTAATATTACAAGACGTCCACAACAGGAGAGGATTCATACGCAGGTTATATACTCTGGGTCTGAGAAACAGGACATCAGACCCGGTCAGCACTGAGCAGGAAGGACAGAGGGGTGTAGAGAAACACTGGACACATTAAATACAGATGCTGCAGGACTGCTGTGGTTATTAGGGGGACGCTAGACGTTCACCTTGTTGAGGTCTGTGGGCCTTCTGCAGACAAGCACACACAGCAGGGGGTCTATAATTACATTCAAACTCATCAGACAAACACCCATCACAAACACATCCCAGACATACCTGTGACCCCAGGGCGGACCGATATACATGACTGCACCTACGCTGGTAAACGTTCCATACAGGATCAGTGTGGATGCGACTAATGCTAAGGCTCCCAAACTCGGCTTCCTGGTTCTGTAAGGGGGGTCGCTGGTTTGGGGTGGAGCTCTACAAGTGACTATACATGATGTCAGTGTTATAATTAAAAGAAGAGGCAGAGTGAGGAGTAGGAGAAGAGTTAACCTGAAATATTCACAGAGGAAGAAAAAAATGCACGCAGTGCCGGAGATGATCATGGAACAGTCAGGATAGAACGCATGAGCAGAGCAGGCTGGATGTCTGAAGGAGAGCACAGCCTCCAGAGCCACCACTTGCTGGAGGTGAACCCCGTAGATCACTGATCCTGACCATATAGAGGTTAACCCATGGCACATCACGCTCGAGTCCCAGCAGTCATCATCCTGTAACAGTTTGGTCACTACGTATGGACTCAGAAGCAGCTCCAGCAGGTCAGAGAGGAGGAGCATGATGACCAGGGCTGAGATTCGGCCTCCACTCTTATAATGACCATACAGAACACGCAGAGCCCAGACCAGAGCTGGAAGACCCGCACACAGTCCAGCGATGAGGAAGATGGACAGTCTGATCTCACCAGCCAGACGCTCTTCTCCCGTATCATACCAAGGATATGAAGGTCTGGAGAAGAGGACGTGTGCCATTCTGTACTCAGCTGCTGAATCAGTGGTTCTTTATCCTGTGATAAAAATGTCAGATAATGATCATTTATTCTACAGTAATATTATATTTAATACTGTAAAGACCGTCAGGCCTGCACTACTTACTGAAATGATGGAATGACCACAGAGAGCTGTGACCACACTAAGATCAACAACCAGAGGTTTTAAGGCTGTACAAGAGTATTATGAGGGGTCATAACATGTTTAACATGTGTAAAGACACGAGCGGTTAATGTGATGTAAGAACAGTAATGATAGAGCATCCACCTTCCTAGAGTCATATTCAGGGAAACCCTCTCCTCCCACCCACTAAACTCCAACTGTACATACACATGGAGTCATGCTGGGGATTATGTTGTTTACTCACACCCATTAGGATGGCATAAAACATAAGTAAAATCGCTTATCATGAGCTTTAATACTTTACATAAAGTCTGATTCTTTTAAAAACTCATCCTCTTTTCGGGGAGACTATTTTTAATTGAGTGGAATAATCCTATTTGACCAATCTTATGATTCACTACTCTACTTTTTAAAAAGGAAGAAGCTTACATTTACATTTAAGCTGGCATTTTATAGCAGACGCTCTTATCCGGTCAGCGACTTACAACCGTGCTTAGTGCTCCGTATAAATGATAATAATTCCAGCTAGTACAGGAAGTTTAGAGCCTAAAACTCACCACGAGCTCAGACACTACTGCCCGAGACAGGGGGCCAGTGCTGGTACCTAGAGATTAATACACAGACATGTCAGCAGTGTAGAGATTAATTAGTCAGACTTGGACCCCAGAGCAACCCCTGCCCAGTGCTCATTCCTACCAGAGGAGAAAAAGGTCAAACCACTTCAGCGCAATTCGGTGATTCCAGGATTATGAGAAACGACTGAATTCTCTGCAACACAATACCACACGAACTTACACCTCTACTAGCAGAAATCATCACCTGAAGTGCAGTTACGAAGAGATGGGTCTATTCAGTCTGCGTTTTGAAGAGACCGCGAGAGACTCCGCTGTTCTGATGCCGGACAGGTGGGAGTTCCTTCCACCTGGTTCTGGGAGAGCCAGGACAGATTTGATTATAGACAGGACGTTCAAGAATTTTAGAGAGAAAAGAAAGAAGTGATACCGGTCTGTAACTGCTGATGTCTGAGGAGTCCAGCGAGGGTTTCCACCTCTGGCAGGTTCGAAGGCCTGTGGAACATGACCTGATGACAGGGAACAGTTCATAAGGGAGGAGATGAAGGGCAGCAGGTCCAGGGAGATTGACTGGAGCAGTGTGGATGGAATGGGAGCACACACAGCAGACCAGCCACACAGGCATACACAGCACACACAAGCATATACAGCATACACCGCGTATACAGCACACACAGCACACACAGCATATAAAGCACACACAAGAACACACAGCATATACAGCACACCCGCATATACAGCAAATCCAGCACACACAGCGATATACGGGCCACACGCAGAACAACCTAGCACACACGGCATACGCATATAACAGCCACACCACAGCATATACAGCACACACAACATATACAGCCACACCCACGCATATTACATGCATATAAGCACATTAAAGCATATGCCAGCAGAACGTGTGACAGCATATATGGCAGGACAGCATATACAGCACACACAGCATAGGGCAAAAGAACAGCATATACAGCACATACAGGTATATACAGCATCACATCTGTCAAACATGGTTAGCGGTAGTTGTAGGTGGCATGGGTCATGTAACGCGGGCAGCATCTGTGATGTAGGTATTACGCGTTATTTTATAGAATCCTAACTGTTTACAACTGTGTGGGAACTGGCTGAACTAGAGAACAATCAGAACAATGAACGTCCCATAATCCCACTCGGGGAAAAAGTCTGGTTCCATTGACTTCCATTAAAATGTTAGTAGGAGTTTCTTTCCTTTCCTGTAAAGTTGCCATTTTGAATGTACGTGTTTTTCTTTGGACGGCGACGTTAGGTAATGAGGCAAATGCCCTGACCTACTTTGGGCGCTACCGTTCGAATTGTCTGTGCCACCTAATTTAGTTTGAACTAGCGCAAAAGCCTTTAATAGTGGTGAAATAAGCAGAGCCCAAATAAAAATGCGCAGCACACATGCATAATACAGTTATAATGCATTATTACAATTTTTACGGCATTTGCAGGACGCGCGTCTTATCCAGGGTGACGTAGCAGCCGCGCCTGTCTCTCTAAATTAATGTTTTTCCCAGGCTATGTTTAAGAAGGTTAACCTATATCCTATAAGAGACCCACAGTGGGGGCCGTTAAATGTGTCACAAGCCTTTTTAAAAGTCTGTAGAGTATCTTTATTACAGAGCTTTTCCCTTCACACCCTGACACACAAGAGTCCCCTGAGGGACACTCATACCCAACATACTGGGTGTATTCACCCATGGACAGTTGGTGAAACATAATGACGCTGACATTTAGGAAAATGGCGATGATGAGCTTGGTGTAGTGACAGTTAGGAGACAAAAACCATGCTCATTCTAAAACATATACCCCATATTCTCTATGTACACTTAGTACCACAAATAACTGTCATAGTATACATATACCACATACTTCGCATATATCCACCCATACCCATCATATTCTATATATTACATACATAACCCACCAACACCTATAATTTACCACACTACCCATTATTCTATATATCATACACATATACACCATTGAGTTACTATATACAATTTACCTTTGCACTACCCATATTCCTATTACACATACCCATATTCCTACTATTACCCACTACCATATTCCTATATCACAACCTTTAGCCCTAGTCTATGAGTTCATATACCACATATTCTATATTAACACATACCACCACAGTATGTCTATGTATTGCATATACCTATTATCCTATATTAACCACATATAACCCAGATTCCTTATCACATATAACCCATATTCTATATTACCACATGGCTATCGCTATTCTATATCACTTAGACCCATATTCATATTACACATATACCCATATTCTATATTACATATATCCATATTCTATATTACATATATCCATATTCTATATCACACATACCCATATTCTATATTACACATACCCATATTCTATATTACATATACCCATATTCTATATTACACATACCCATATTCTATATTACATATACCCATATTCTATATCACATATACCCATATTCTATATCACACATACCCATATTATCCTATATTACCCAACACATTATACATACCCATATTCTATATTACAATATACCCATATTCTATATTACATCATACCCCTATTCTATAGTTACATTATACCCATATTCTCTATATTACTATAACCCGTATTCTATATTACATATACCCATATTATTCTATATCACGAACATACCCATTATTCATATATTACATATATCCATTCTGATGCCATTTCTAGAACACCATGATGGGAATTCCAGTTATGAAAATTGCAGTTGTTGTGACATATTGCTAACCAAGTATTATGACTCTATAAATACATTACAGAAGAACGCCTCATGGTGACCTCTTTGTCACCACTGTTAAGAGACTGAATCTGTGTTATGATCTTATAACTGACCCTACATTATTTTCCCCTAAGGGGAAACAGGTCTGGGCTCTTATGGGTTAAAGCCTAAAACTCGCCATGAGCTCAGACATTGCCCAAACAAGGGCCAGTGCTGATACCTAGAGAGAACAGTACGCAGACATCTATAAAGCATGAGTGCACTACCTGGCAACCCCAAACCAGGGCTCATACCTAGAGAGTAGACAGGTTATGGTCAGTGTAGGTGCCAAAACAAAGTATTCCAACATCCACATCTACCAGTGCTCACTCACTGAAGTGCTTTACACAGAGACGGGTTTCAGTCTGTGTTTCACAGACTCGGCTGTTCGGACAGCCAGTGGGGGTTCATTGCACCATCTGGGAGCCAGCACAGAGAAGAGCATGGCACCAGACCTGAGACCAGAGTGCTCTTTTGGAGGAGACCGAAAAAAGGGGCTCATGGACGAGTTAAAGCTGATCCATAGTACAACACCAGAACATATGGATCAGAGTAGAGGACCCCTGGAGGCTATAGAGGGGAAAACAGTGCATGAAGATTTGCATATGAACTCAGAATTGAATACAATCCACCTCAAAATGCATCAAACTCACAGCTATGGTGCCTTCCCTCAGGGACAGAGCTGGACTGAGAGTTACAGCCTATACTCCAGACTTCTACAGAGACGCAACAACCTGAAATTTAGCCCTGCAGCCTTGTGATTTTTTTTAACATCAAGTCTGTAGGCTTACAGCAGCAAGCCACACCCTGTTAGCCCTAGCAGTGGTCATAGTGAGAAATCTTAGGCTTATTTAGTCTGAACAGATGACAGGAGTTAGTCCTACAATGACAGGATGTAGCCTGTCTGATTTGGTGCAAGACCACCACAGCCCACTCTACAACCACTCCATTACTTTGGCTTTTTCTGTTGCACCTTAAATGGTGCAGAAGTTCCATTATACTGTAACGCCACATGGAGAATTCAGTTTCAGTGACGTAGCGATAACTATGCAGGAAGCTGCCCACAGGAAGCTGTCGGCTGGGTAGTTTTGGTTGGTGGATGATGCTCAGTCCAGCAGTGACAATACGCCACCACACACATAATACCTGGTGGTCCTATGGGGGGGTCCTGACCAATGAAGAACAGCTGACAAGACTATACAGAGAAACAGATGGACTCCAGTCTGTATCTGTGGGACTACAGAGTGCTCCTATACGGTCAGTGGAGCTGATAAAACGGCCAATGAGTGAAGATACAAGGAACCTGCTGCAGCGTTTAAGGTGGAGCAAGAAATGAAGCTAACGTCAGCTTTATCTAATCTCAGTCTTCTGTATGAGTCTCAGTCACAGCTAGCGAACCAGGGCTGCATCACTCCAGACAGGGGGTCCACTGGCTAGCCTCAGATATGCACTGAACTGTATAGTATTCTGGATGGAGTGTTCATTCATGAGCGCAGAGCAGCCACTCAACACGCTAGGAACTCTCTCCTGCTTGCCTTCCACTGTGCAGAACGTGAGTCAGTGTAATGGATCTTCTGCATTACGATGCGCGTTATTTGGTGCATGCTGCTGTTTAAGTGCAGTCTCCTGGGTTTCCCCGGTTTGGTTGTATTTCACTGAGGTGAATTCATTTGCAACGACAAGAAAACGAGTTCAAGCGACACGAAAACAGACGCAGTAGAGGTGTAGTTTTTCATTTCGCCGCAGCTTTCCGCATGTCACCCTTGGAAAAGGAATGTCAGGTGCTCATTGGGCCTCACTGTTATCATTGCATTTCAATGAGGACAGTCTGTTTGAAGTAATGCACAGTGGAGAGCGATACACTCGTGCCTGCTTTACATTGCAGGGTGGGCCGTATTCCGTTCCGACACATTCGCTGTGTATTGTTTTTCAGTATGAAGGTCAAGCGACCTTAAAATAAGGTCCTAGAAGGCTTTGTTTTCCATTTTGCCTCATAGTTCTGCATGCCACTCTGGGAAAGTAATGTCTGGTGGACTGCATTCCATGTTTCTCCACTGTAATGATTGCTTTTCAATGTGGGGCCAGCTCCTCTCTATAGGGGGCTTCAGTTACAGGTCTCTATTAAGTGATTGATTATGCAAAGGACCAGCAGTCGTCCATGGAAAACGCTTCCAGATAGATCTGTAGCTTCCCGCTGCATCACAATGGGGTTGTAAATATTGATATCCAAAAATGAGACACCTGGTGGTAGCTTCAGACTGCTGCAGGATGCTGGGTATATAAATACCTGCGGGGGTGAGTGATGGGATCCATAGATGGAGAAGAGGTGCTACAGTGCTGGGAATGTCTCGTTCCATGTGTGGAAAATGGCTCCAGAGCAGATGTTAATGATTGGCTAAAAGGAGTGACTGCATGTGGGCGTGGCCAAAGACCATAGTGTGAAGGAAGTAGCTGAATCTGCAGGTGTATGGAAGCGTACGCTAATACGGGTCTACCAGCAGTGGATAAAATCCCAGTCTACAGGTACTCTCCTTGGAATTGTGCCAGGGAAGGCATCCACCAAATCTGGACCATCTGACCAATTCTTTGATGTAAGGGTGGTTGGTGTAGCGCAGCGGATAACACCACTACCCATCCAGGAAGCTACCGTCCCACTGGGAGACTGGGGTTCCATTCCTGGTCTAAGTGACTGTGCTGTGCTACACCAGTAAGAGTCCTTGGGCAAGACTCCTAATACTACAGTGGCCTACCTCTAATATGAATACCCGTATAAGTCGCTCTGGTTGAGAGCGTTCAGTGTCTGAACATTGATGTGGCCTACATCCAGAAACATGTCCAGTCCATGCCCAGTCCAATCACAGCTGTTATGGATGTTCGTATGGGTCTCGTCCGGTGAGCTCAATAGGACTATCACATGTCCTGAAATCACTGGAGACTGGAGGTTGACCGTGCTTGGAAAATGTCAGTAGGTCAGAACACTCGTACTCCAGAGCTTTTTAAAAGCAAAAAAAAAAAATGTGTTTTTTAGAAGCTCCTCAGTCTGAGTCACGTTCAGGAATCCATCATACCATCCAGAGCCCCTCAGGGCACCTTAAAACCGTCCCACCAGAATTCCAAGCACCCGAGGCTGTTATGTTTGGCTGTGATCTATAATTTAGGTTTCTGACTTGTGATTTGCTGAAACATTAACGTTTTGCACAGCCAAATTATATTTAACCAGAAGCTTGTACTGCCTCATTCGGCTACACCAGAATTCAGCATTACCACCACTTCGCTAAGATGTGCTCTGAGCTGTGCCGGAGGCAGCACACTGAGCAGCGTGCCTCCCATTTGCTGTCGTGGTGAACTAATAGGCTTTTTAATGAATGGGCTGTTTTTTAGCCGTGCCTGTTTCACTCTCACCGTCATAAATCTCGTCAGGACTGTTGGGACTTTACAGCAGACATGATGTTCTACAATTGAAAGGATAGAGTCATCTATCAGGCCTATGAGCAGAGGTATAGTCGTTTACTTGTACCTACACATTTACTTGTATCATATTTATGCAGCGCTGGAGAGGGACTTGATTACAGATCAGGGTTTAAACTCTATTATTTTAGAAAATTAATTTTTCATTTCCGAATGCTGCTGTTAGCAGACTTTCCAGGGGTCATCCTAATGCTTCCAGGGTCCCATTCTTATTGGACATTTCGGTGAACAGAATAAGAGCCTATTTATATATTTTTTGTGTAATTAATATTACTATTAGCATTTTTATAAGCGCTTGGAAAATCAGAACCATGTTCACAGAGCCCAAGATAGACCTGTAGGGTTCTTCACAACAGGCACAGCACAGATTTGGTAGTTATAGGTAGATATCAATAGTGGGATATTAATAATTACACAGTTGGTGGTCAGTGGTGCACACACAGGAAAGGGGTTACTGTAAAACAGGGTAATAATAATAATAATAATAATAATAATAATAATAATAATAATTATTATTATTATTATTATTATTATTATTATTATTGTTAATGTTGTTTTGTTATTATTATTATTATTATTAAATAAAAAATAAGGAATTAAATAATTAAGTAAATGAAAATTAATACTGATACAAGTTATGAATGTCACTGAGCTCTCATTAAGATGTGAGACCATAGTTTTTCTTATGTCGGCTCCATTTATCCTGGCCACAGTACACTCCAGATCAGTAATATCCCGAAAATAGGTGAGCCTAGTAATACGAGTTGGAATGTAGGGTTGAATGTTTTGAAAACCACATATTTTTTAATATTGTCTTTTTGGCTGGTGTGAGGCCGGCCAAAAACATTCATTTTTGATGAACAGAGCGCAGCACTAACAGCTAATATGTTAACAAAATAGGATGTTTGAGAAAGTTCTTGGCATTTAGGTCTAGCTAACACAGCTGACAGCTGATGTAGTATATTGACGGAGATCTAGAAAGTTCTTGGTGTTTAGCACTTGCTAACACAATCAGCTGTGGTAATATATTATTAGAGATGTACTATTCTAGAATGTTCCTGGCAATTAGCAATAGCTAACGCTAAGATGTGATATTCTAGAAAGTTCTTGGTGTTTAGCACTTGCTAACACAATCAGCTGTGGTAATATATTAACAGAGATGTACTATTCTAGAACATTCCTGGCAATTAGCAATAGCTAACGCTAAGATGTGATGTTCTAGAAAGTTCTTGGTGTTTAGCACTTGCTAACACAATCAGGTGTGGTAATATATTAACAGAGATGTACTATTCTAGAACGTTCCTGGCAATTAGCAATAGCTAACGCCAAGATCTGATGTTCTAGAAAGTTCTTGGTGTTTAGCACTTGCTAACACAATCAGCTGTGGTAATATATTAACAGAGATGTACTATTCTAGAACGTTCCTGGCAATTAGCAATAGCTAACGCTAAGATGTGATATTCTAGAAAGTTCTTGGTGTTTAGCACTTGCTAACATAATCAGCTGTGGTAATATATTAACAGAGATGTACTATTCTAGAACGTTCCTGGCAATTAGCAATAGCTAACGCTAAGATGTGATATTCTAGAAAGTTCTTGGTGTTTAGCACTTGCTAACACAATTAGCTGTGGTAATATATTAACAGAGATGTAATATTCTAGAACGTTCCTGGCGATTAGCAATAGCTAACACTAAGATGTGATGTTCTAGAAAGTTCTTGGTGTTTAGCACTTGCTAACACAATCAGCTGTGGTAATATATTAACAGAGATGTACTATTCAAGAACGTTCCTGGCAATCAGCCATAACTAACACTAAGATATGATGTTCTAGAAAGTTCTTGGTGTTTAGCACTTGCTAATACAAACAGCTGTGGTAATATATTAACCGAGAAGTGCTATTCTAGAACGTTCCTGGCAATTATCAATAGCTAACACTAAGATGTGATGTTCTAGAAAGTACTTGGTGTTTAGCACTGGCTAGCACAATCAGCTGTGGTAATATATTATTAGAGATGTACTATTCTAGAATGTTCCTGGCAATTAGCAATAGCTAACGCTAAGATGTGATATTCTAGAAAGTTCTTGGTGTTTAGCACTTGCTAACACAATCAGCTGTGGTAATATATTAACAGAGATGTACTATTCTAGAACATTCCTGGCAATTAGCAATAGCTAACACTAAGATGTGATGTTCTAGAAAGTTCTTGGTGTTTAGCACTTGCTAACACAATCAGCTGTGGTAATATATTAACAGAGATGTACTATTCTAGAACGTTCCTGGCAATTAGCAATAGCTAACGCTAAGATGGGATGTTCTAGAAAGTTCTTGGTGTTTAGCACTTGCTAACACAATTAGCTGTGGTAATATATTAACAGAGATGTACTATTCTAGAACGTTCCTGGCAATCAGCCATAGCTAACGGATATGATGTTCTAGAAAGTTCTTGGTGTTTAGCACTTGCTAACACAATTAGCTGTGGTAATATATTAACAGAGATGTACTATTCTAGAACGTTCCTGGCAATCAGCCATAGCTAACACTAAGATATGATGTTCTAGAAAGTTCTTGGTGTTTAGCACTTGCTAATACAAACAGCTGTGGTAATATATTAACAGAGAAGTGCTATTCTAGAACGTTCCTGGCAATTAGCAATAGCTAACGCTAAGATGTGATGTTCTAGAAAGTTCTTGGTGTTTAGCACTAGCTAACACCATTAGCTGTGGTAATATATTAACAGAGATGTACTATTCTAGAACGTTCCTGGTGATTAGCAATAGCTAACGCTAAGATGTGATGTTCTAGAAAGTTCTTGGTGTTTAGCACTTGCTAACACAATCAGCTGTGGTAATATATTAACAGAGATGTACTATTCTAGAACGTTCCTGGCAATCAGCCATAGCTAACACTAAGATATGATGTTCTAGAAAGTTCTTGGTGTTTAGCACTTGCTAACACAATCAGCTGTGGTAATATATTAACAGAGATGTACTATTCAAGAACGTTCCTGGCAATCAGCCATAGCTAACACTAAGATATGATGTTCTAGAAAGTTCTTGGTGTTTAGCACTAGCTAACACAATTAGCTGTGGTAATATATTAACCGAGAAGTGCTATTCTAGAACGTTCCTGGCAATTAGCAATAGCTAACGCTAAGATGTGATGTTCTAGAAAGTTCTTGGTGTTTAGCACTAGCTAACACAATTAGCTGTGGTAATATATTAACAGAGATGTACTATTCTAGAACGTTCCTGGTGATTAGCAATAGCTAACGCTAAGATGTGATGTTCTAGAAAGTTCTTAGTGTTTAGTACTTGCTAACACAATCAGCTGTGGTAATATATTAACAGAGGTGTAATATTCTAGAACGTTCCTGGCAATTAGCAATAGCTAACGCTAAGATGTGATGTGGCTGAGTTAGCTTCTAGACAAGAAATAGTATATGTCACTTTTAGAGGTCAGCATGCATGACGTAACCCTTACACTGACTTGTGCCTTTACACTTACAGGTGTGGAATGTCCCATGAAGACTCCACCATCTCCCCCGGCCTGTGTTGTGGCCACTAAACCAGAAATAAAGTGACTGACCAGGCTACAGAAGATCTGAGATCCAGAACATCACTGCATCAGCCAGGAAACTTGTCTAGTCGAGACTGTCATGGCAAACGTTACGCACTTGGCCGCAGTGTTTGTGGACCCACACGGCCAAGTGCCCACAGAGGAGCTTGATCCCTTCCAAGACCTCTATGATATGGACTATGGGGTCCCGGCAGAGGAGATGCCGGACACCACGCAGGGGCTGGCGTATTTCGTGGCGACCATTGTTATCGGGGTCGTTCTCGTCTGCATCATGCTGGTGTGCGGCATCGGCAACTTTCTCTTCATAGCCACCCTGGCCCGTTACAAGAAGCTACGCAACCTCACCAACATCCTGATCGCAAACCTGGCCATCTCGGACTTCATCGTGGCCGTGGTGTGCTGCCCCTTCCTGGTGGATTACTACGTGGTGAAACAGCTGTCCTGGGATCATGGCAAAGTGCTGTGCGCCTGCGTGAACTATCTTCGAACTGTGTCCTTATACGTGTCCACCAATGCCTTGCTGGCCATCGCTGTGGACAGGTAGGAGAAATCGAACATTAACGTCTTACTGCCAGAGGATGATTGTGTTGAGGCAGACAGGCCTAAGGCGTGCCTCGCCATAATGTACTTAGAATGAAAAACAACTAACCACGTCTGACATTTCCCCCGGACATTTAACCCAGCGTTCATTGCTCCATGTCCTCCAAACGGACGCCTAGCTGTGAATCCTGAAATGCTTGTTCTGTACGCAACAATGAAACAGAGATATTCTGTTTACTCAACAAGTCATTGGCAGACGACAGAAAGCAAGCCAGGCTCTATCTGTCTATTGTGGGAGTGCGAGGAAAGCGTAATGTTGAGCTGTGCCAGGTAAAAAGGCCAATTAGCCTGCACTTGCCTGTGAAAGAATGAAAAATAAAAGCACGGGATGGAAACTCAATTCAGCGAAGGGACATGGTGCTAAACAGTGGCATATGGCTATGTTGCAACAGCATTTGGAATTGCTTTTTAAAGCAACAGGGAATTGCTCCCCATTCTCCGAGATTGAATCCGCAAGGCACTTTCCAATTCCAAACAACAGACACAATAGCATCTGGTCGAAAAGATCAGGAGAAAGTTTAGAAACAAAGGAAGAGTGTGAGGTGCGGTTATGATGTGAATCTCTCCTCCGTATATTAGGTCTGTTATTGCACCCACACCATTACACTGTGTGGAAATTAGACATGGCAGGAATTGGTATCAGGTGATGCAGACCAAGGTGTCTCCTCATTACTCCATACACAACGTCTCGGTATGGAGCTGTAGAGGCTCCTAATGGTGTCCTGTGATAATCCGTCCCATGCAGCTTGAATATCCCCACACAGTTACTGCAGATTTTGCGGTAGGGGTGGAGGTGGAGTGACAGCAGAACTCTGGTTTGTTCATTTGTTGGTCGTCTCCACCATTGTTGGTCGACTCGTCACTGAAGATGACCCGCTGCCATTCTGAGTCACTCCATGACAGTCTGGCACGACACCATTCCAGTCTTTGGTGACGGTGAGGTGGTGTTAAGGCCAGTCGTCATGAAATCCCAAGCGTGAAACTTGAATCTAAACTTGCGTGTCTCAAAATATCAAACCTACCCAACGAGTTTTATAGCCTCTAGCCTGGATACTTGATGGGTTTCGTTTGGGCATTGAGGCATACAGGTTCCGTATGGCACTCTGCAGCACGTTTGCCCACAGATGTTGCAGCTGGGCCTATAGCTGGCGTTCCAGCTGCTCCCATAAATGCTTGATTAGCAATAAATCTGGTGGCCAGGCAGGCTAAGAAAGTGTTGCAGTCTGGCAGAGACATGAATGGGAAACCCATGCCGTGTGTGGGTGAGCGTTACCCTGCTGTAAAATGCCAGTTGAAAGCCCTGCCATGGGAGGTGACACGTGTGGCCGGAGGATGGCCTGCACATATCGCTGAGCTCCTAGTGTCCGTGGGGTTGTCAGATGAAGATGGCTCTCCAGGTCATCAGCAGTTGGGGCAGTGTGTCACCAAGCGCTCACCATGAGGCCTTCATACTGAACCCTGACTGGTGTTGGATCCCAGTCCAGAGCCGTCCAAGTTGCTCGTTCATGACACCATTGCAAACGGAGGCAGCGGTGGCTGGCTGTCAATGGCAGGGCACATAACGGGTGCTGTGACAATCAAGTGTCTTTCCACTAAGTGCCTGGAAATGGCCCAGGCAGAGACAGACAGGGGTGTGTAAGAAAGGCGCCACCCAGGCCTGGAAGGTGGATAAGGAAACTGTGGGAGCTGCTAGTGCTTGTCGGCGGTCCGGAGCCTTTTAGCTTAGTGTAAATCTGCCACTTGGAACAAAAAACAATTAACGAAACCAATTTACTGAACGCTGCATGAACCCGTTGTACTAAATCATTTTTTAAAAAGTCATTTAGGTGACTATTGACTTTCATTGTTGTTAGCACCCTTAGCTTATCACTACCAGATCTTCTCCGATTGAATATCGCTCCGTCCCTTTAAACACACCGAAGTGAACTCTGTCAGCTTTTGCGCCATGTCGTCACATTATGCAGGCACTGCGGTCCTTACACTCAAGTAAAGGTCAGCTCTTCAGTCACAGAGGGTCTCCAGGTTCTCAGCCCTACTGCGCTGGAAACGCTCAGCATGCAGACACCAGTGTTGTCTCCTAATGAAACCGGCCTTTGAAGTTCCCCTCTGCCTCTTAATCTGATTACTGTATGGGTACTGTATTATCCAGACTGGATAGAGTTTGTTTGAACTTCATCGCAGGCCGTTCAACACTGATGAAAGTCATAGGTCACATATGGTCAGCCACAGCTTTAACTGGGTTCATTTCAATTATGGACTCAATTTCAAGTTCAGTTCACTCCTGCAGTGCGTAGCTGGACTGGAATCCACCGAAGGTTGATGCTTGGGTAGAGCTAGAGCCCGTCAGTATTGGCCAATGTTTAGCTCGTGTACATGATCAGCAGATGGCTGATATTTCTTTACCATAGCTGATTCTGAGAGCTGATCATCACAGCCTTCACGAGTTAAGGATTTTGCAGGCATGCAGGAGAACCCTTGTTCAAGTTACTCTCGTTCGGCTGGATGGAAATGTTGAACTTTTGACCTTTGACTTCTAGGCCAAACATGTGGGCCTCATGCAGGCCTGACCCACCAGGTACAGTGAGTATCAGAAGACAGTGGGGTTAGCAATAACCACAGATGCTGCGCTATGTGTGGTAGATGCATCGACAGTGTCTAACGGGTTGTTCAGTTCTTTTCAGTGGAGCCACAATGACCAACTAAGCATCCTGCCCTTCTCCAGTGGTGTGCTACACTAGGAAAGAAAACGGAGTTGATATGATTCATGTATTCAGTCTGCGGATGCCACATGCGCCCAACTACAGCATAACCTCCCTTCGCCACCACCACAAATACACACCCTGATACTCTGACAAATCATCAGCCTCTGATAGTCATCGATTTTCACTGGCAATGCTGCCACCATGCCAGTATGGCAGTAGTACCAATATGAAGTGTTCCCAAGACAGCATAACAGTGCAGCCTATATATCAATATTCTATGCCCTGTATATACCCTACATCTCTCATCTACCTCAGCCTTACCGTAGTGCTATATGGAAATGTGTACATATGGATATACCATGGATTTTATTCATAACTTTATATTACGGTTATACAAAAAGCCGTATATTAGTATAAACAGGGATTTCAGTGATTAGTATTGTATATATTTATTGTGTAATGTATATTTTTTGTGTTTAAGTCTGTAAGGGATAAGTTTTTCACTCACCTTCACACCTGTGAAAAAGTGACGTGACAATAAAAGTAATTTGATTGGTGCAAAAAGGCAAATTTCGACCAAAATCAGTCCCAATAACCCCGTTCCGTCCATCTCTACAGAATGCTTTCGGTCCAGAGGTAGTTCTAGGTTGATGCTGATGTGTTCTGGACGATGTTTTCTTTCTTCACCATCTGTAGGACATTAGCTTTCACTATTTGTTGAGGTTTAGTAGAGCCCTTTCTGTACCCATAACATTTCCTGTGCCACCAGAATCCAGACAACCCATGAAGCATAGCAGATCAGCCATGCTGAGCAGTCTGCAAGGTGTTCCTTTTCATCAGTGTGTTCCTTTATGCTCCGAACTTTAACTGGGTGCTTGGGGCCAAAGAGTTCGATGTTTTCCTCACCAGGCCACAGCACTCGATTTCCACATCCATGCTTCAGATTGTGGACCTATGAGCTAAGATCCCTGCTAAGGTTCCCTTCTGATGACTTTCCCGTGTAGATGATGTTTGTCCAGCAACTAGTGTTATCGTGCCAGTCCAATCTTCCTGAAGACATGTGACAGTGATGTGGGGGTTTTGCTTTGCATGCCTGGCCTGTCTATAAGCAGTTCTATTGAAATGTCTCCTAGATGTTCAGATCTTGGCTTTCCATCAACAGTTCTCTTATACGTCTGTTTCGTGAAGATAATTTCTGACCTTGTCTTGCTTGTAACAGTCGTTCATCTTTAATATCCCACCCTCAGTCCACCAGCCAGCTTATATGAGCCTATAACTGCTGAGGTATCAAGGGTCACATACGCTCTGGAATTGTCTACAACTGACTAGTTGTCAAATAATCCTTGAGACCAATAACAGACAGCAGTGCATGGATGAAAAGGATGCCTACAACCATATCTGCTGCTAACCTTGTGATGTTCTCACATTCCCAGATACATGGCGATCGTTCACCCCTTACGCCCCAGGATGAAACATCAGACGGCCTACTGCCTGATCACCGGAGTGTGGATTGTTCCGGTCCTCATATCCATACCCTCGGCCTACTTCACTTCTGCGACCAAGGTGCCTCACAGTGCCAACCGCAGCAAGACCTTCTGCGCCCAGATTTGGACGGTGGACCAACAGCTCTACTACCGTTCCTACTTCCTCTTCATCTTCGCCGTGGAGTTCCTGGGCCCCGTTTTCACCATGGCCCTGTGCTACATGCGCATCTCCAGGGAACTGTGGTTCAAGAACGTGCCCGGCTTCCAGACGGAGCAGATCCGGAAGCGCTTGCGTTGCCGGAGGAAGACGGTCATGGTGCTCATCGGAATCCTCACAGCCTACATCCTGTGCTGGGCCCCGTACTACGGCTACACCATCCTGCGCGACTTCCACCCAACCCTCATCTCCAGGGAGAAGAACTCGCTGGTGGCCTTCTACATCATCGAGTGCATCGCCATGAGCAACAGCATGATCAACACCTTCTGCTTCGTCAGCGTGAAGAACAACACGGTAAAGTACTTCAAGAGGATCGTGCTGCTGCGCTGGAAATCCACCTACACCGCCCGGAAGACGGTGGAGGAGACGGAAGTGAGGACTCTGTCGATGCCCGTGACAGAGGAGATTGACTGCATACGACTGAGGTGATTCTGTTGAAGGCCTGGAGTCCTAATGCTCCTGCTGGAGACCGAGACTTACTGACTGGGTCCCGAAGACACTGTCCATGAACTGGAATAAGCTGAGTTGACTTTGTTGTTTTACCTGGACGTCTTTTTATTGGCGCATGTTTTTTGTGAGGTCCTACTGAATGTACAAAGGCAGCATCCGACCACATGCCCAGCTCCTCCGGGAATGCAGAGGAAGAACGTGACTCCTGAGATGTGAGGCAGAGGCACTGTTGGTCTAGTGGTGATCTTGTGTGTGTTGTTATCGTCGTATTGTATTTTGGTGATCGTTCTTTGGTTTGGTTTCCAGTGAAAATGTTCTCGTTTATGTTTGTTGAAAATTCAAAGTATTGTGAGCCTTTCTCTCGGTTGTTTTGGATGCTGTGTCTTGCGGTGCATGCAAGTGGAAATTAATTCTTATGGCGCTATTATTAAAAATACATTTTGGACCATTTAGGAAAGGTATTATTCAGGAACTTCGTATTGGTTTGAGAACATGAGCAGTGGACCAGCGGATTTCAAGAAGTCCTCATCGTTTTCAGTTATTCTATGGTGAATTATAAGTGTATGAAGATGTTCTTGTGCATGGAATTAAGCTAAATAAATTTCCATTTGACTAAAATTCATAGTTCATTTTGCGTGTTCTTATCAGTTGCTGACTACGACTCTTCTTTGGAATATATCCGAAAAATACAGGGGCTGGACAATGAAACTGAAACACCTGTCATTTTAGTGTGGGAGGTCTCATGGCTAAATTGGACCAGCCTGGTGGCCAATCTTCATTAACTGCACATTGCACCAGTAAGAGCAGAGTGTGAAGGTTCAGTTAGCAGGTAAGAGCACAGTTCTGCTCAAAATACTGCAATGCACACAGCATTATGGGGACATACCAGAGTTCAAAAGAGGACAGACTGTTGGTGCACGTCTTGCTGGCGCATCTGTGACCAAGACAGCAAGTCTTTGTGATGTATCAAGAGCCACGGTATCCAGGGTAGTGTCAGCATACCACCAAGAAGGACGAACCTCCACCAGGATCACGTAGTGACCTGGCCACTATCCTGCAAGAAGAATGGCTTAAACTCCCTCTGACCACTGTGCAGGACGCAGTATATGTCATTCCCAAGACCAACTGACGCTGTATTGGCCACAAAAGGAGGCCCTACACCATACTAATAAATGATCGTGGTCTAAAACCAGGTGTTTCAGTTTCAACCGACAGGAATGAAACTCGGTGGGTGGGTTTGACATCGCGAGATTCGAATGAATCAAGTTAGACAAGGACGGGCCTTATCGCTGTACCTGACTGACCCAACGCCCACATTCAGCAAGCCGTGGTGTCTACCATGAGTCACCCTGTTAGTGCCAGCACCGTTGGTAGACGGCTGCACCATGCAGGACTACATCACATCACCAGACTGTGGTGCCAGACTGTCATGGAGTGACTCAGAATGGCAGCGGGTCATCTTCAGTGTTGAGTCCCGCTTTTGTCTTGGTGGAGACGACCAACGAATCCGTGTATGGAGGCTCCCTTTAATGCTCCTTCAGAAGCTCCGTCCCCCAAATTCATGGACGCACACAAATGACAGACACCCGGCTAGCAGAAGCTGCCGCCGGCTTCTTTTTCACCAACTTCTTCATAATCTTTCCAGTTCCACCTTAAATGGTGCAGCAGTTCTATGCTGGGTCTCAGTCTGTCTGCCGTCCAGTTTCTTGTTCCACCTCTCTAGTTCCACCTTAAACTGTGCAGCAGTTACATTCAAGGGCCTCAGGTGCTAGAATGTAAGCGCTGCACCATTTAAGGTGGAACTGGAAAATTCCAACTTCAATTTGCCAGCTCTCTTCTTTCCAAATCTTGGCTCTTCAGATCTTCTCCTCTTCGGCTGTTTCTCAGCCATCTCTGCTTCTTGATAGTGCATGCAGCTCAGCACGTAGCCCCTCCCCTTCCCCCTGTCTTGTGCATGAGCACAAACACCCCCTTTACTGATTGGCTGGAGGAGTGTTGTATAGTGCGACCCGGGCAACTGTATTTCCCATTTACAGAGCCAGGGCTGTATAACAACACCAGCCTACACACAGAACAGACAGCTAACGTCCTGTGAGGGGAGATTCACTGGATATGACAGAAAGTGTATTGATAGAAATCATATACCGTGCCTTGCAGATCTCAGTTATGGTTATGTTCATGCCATGCATATGTGAGATCTACGTTTCGAACATGCTTAGCGCATCTACAGCTCGAGGTGGTAATGCACAGTTGGGCTGAGGACTGGATATGGGTCAGAGTTGCCATGTTTGTGACTTTCCCAGCAAATCGGGGCTAGTTTGCAAATGCAGAAATGATTTCTGCCTGACTTGGCAACCCTTCCCACCATAGAAAAACGTAAAACTGTGGGAAGGTATCCAGTATTAGCCAGTGAGAGGCGTTTCGAGGTGAGAAACTGGAGCTTCTGATCTTCAAGGATTACTTTAAGACTGTAATCAATTGAAGGTGAAGAGAATATGAAAGGCCGAACCGCCCCCTGCGCCTCCAGAACCTGATTAGCTGAGATAACTCAGTGACATGAGCGCCAAACATGCTGCTAACGCTACAGTGATGTGCATTAACGTCATGTCTGCGGTTATAAATGTGCTGGGAACACAATGCTGAGAACGAACTATCAGGCCGACAGGCACCCATAAATTACCCAGCATCCCATAACGTGAGCAGCACAGAGGAGCTCATTAGAGAGCTGGGCAGAAACTGCAGAATAGGTCACTCTGACAAGGACTGACCCCCTTGCTGAATGGCCACAGCAGAACGAATGACCACCCCCCATTTGGTGGTTGAAGCCACCGTCACCCATTCATTTGATTCCTACTGTATGTACAGTGGTACATCCATGCTACAGATTCACACGATTCAAGCTTCAACCTTACACTGGTAAAGCTACACATACAGAAGTCTGTCTCTCAGTATGGCATCGGGCGGCCGTGTTTGCCAACCCAACACGCCAGACGTCTCGGTATGGAGCTGTAGAGGTTCCTAATGGTGTCCTGTGATAATCCATCCCATGCAGCTTGAACATCCCCACACAGTTCTGTAGATGGTGCGGTAGGGGTGGAGGTGACACCAGCACTTCTGGACGTGTGACGACAAACCGTTCATCTTGGTGCTGACCACGGTGCCTCCACACACGGATTCGTTGGTCGTCTCCACCAAGACTAAAGCGGGACTCGTCACTGAAGATGACCCGCTGCCATTCTGAGTCACTCCATGACAGTCTGGTACGACACCACTGCAGTCTGTGGTGACGTGGTGTTAAGGGCAGTCGCCGTAACGGTTGCGTGCATGTAGGTCTGCCAATGGTGCTGCACTAACAGGATGACTCATGGTGGCATCACTGCTCAGTGAATGTCTGTAATGGTGGCTGTTGGGTCAGTCAGGTACAGTGTTAAGGCCCAGACTTTGTCAAACCTACCCACCAAGTTTCGTTCCTGTCAGTTGATTCCTTCTGAGTGCAGCTATTTATGCAACAATGTTTTTTGGCAATGAGTGCATTAGATAACATACAGCTAGCTAACAATTCCTTCTGTACCTGACCGAGCTATCGTATGCAACAATGTTTCCTGCAAGGAGCAATGAATGCAAACATTAGATAAGCCAAGCCTAAAATCACTGGCCCTATTGAGATGATTTGAACTATCCCCAAAATAAGGCCAGCTGGCAGGCTTGTTCCTGGCACCGGAAAACTTGGGGCACTGTTTTCAGATGCCACCAAGTCAGCTTCTGTCACATTTCGTCCCTGCTAAAGCCGCCCTGGTTGGCCGGATGTGCTGGTATTGTAACGGTGAAATGAGTAACAGCAGCCGAGTCGTTAAGCGGTAGGCCCAGCACCCAATGACCTATCCTCAGTGGCAGCAGTGACCCAAACTGACCCGAAACGTTCCAAACTGTCTTTGGAAGCAACCTCAGCACAAGAAACGCTGGGAGCTTAATGCATTGAGCTTCCAAACCTACCATCGCACTGCACAGTGGTGTGTGTTGGCTGGGGGGGTGACAAGTACAGAGGTATTGATGGCGGCAGGAGAGGCCTTGACGGAGAAGCAGTAAAGACTTCCCGACGTTCTACAAAGACATCCTAGAAAATGGCTTCCATATTTGAAGACCAGTTTGTGGTAGCCTTGAGTGGGGCCTTCTCTGGTTCGCCATGACTGTCCGTCTTTGGAGAGATCAAGGTCCATACAGATATGGTGGGTTGATGGAGATGTATGCATGGAAGAACTTGTACCTGAGCTCAATCTCATCTAACCTCATTTCTGACCACAAGGACCAGACCCAAGAAGCCCATGTATCAGGCATCTGCTCAGTGAATGGAGGGTTCTCAGTTAGCTTTCCACCAACAAGGTTCTATTTCTTGTGCCCATGCTGGTTCCGGTACCCAGGCTCTACTGAACCCGTTAAGAACAGGCCCCCATTTCCACATAGCGATAACATGCCTGTCTGTCTAGTCTGTAGGCAGAAGTCAACGTATAAAACCAACATGGCGGAACATGTTCTTCAAGTTCAAACTGTACTTCCTGCTTTGAGGCCGTACACCTCACCATTCAGGTTCTACGGTTCCAGACCAGATAGTTAATGGTGCTGGAACGGCACAGATTTTTAAGGCCGCTAATCAGAACTTGTTCGAGAGTTTGGCAGCGGCACCATGTTGGAATAGCTGGGCTGCTTTCTACACAGTAAATACCAAAGTTACAAGCTCAAAATGCTAATTCGCTGTAACGGCCCATTAAGGAGCGAAACATTGCTGAGCATTATGGCTGATAATTAAACACTGAGCGAGCAGAAAAGTTCAGGGAGGCCGGGCACTTAGCAGCAGCAATTAGGCAATGCATTAGGCAGGAATTAGAGGCAGCATTATTTGCTAAACTACCAAACTAAATATGACAAACGCCGACGCATAGTTCACGTTATGGATACCTGCTGTATTCCAGCCGTCCCTGACATGTCTTAGCATTGGTCAGTGTCAGGTTTGCTAATGTTCTCCATTCATTCACAGAGCTCGTTTAGTGTTTATGGGTTAATGGAATTTGTAGCTCATTATGCTGAGCTCCCCGGAGGTAACTCGGTGAGTCCGCGCTCATGATTTACCATTATCCTGGGCAGTTTTTATTGCGCTCATCCATCTTCCTTGGTGGCCTTTCTCGGTTTGTTGCTAATTAAAACAGAAACATGGAATTCGGCCCTCTGCTATCTCCAAAAACTCTACAGGAGGAGGAAAAAACGTGCTGTACTTTTGATGGAATTCAGTGGAACTAAATGTTCAATTTTGATCGTTTGGCCCTGGAATTTACACACAACAGGTCATTGCTAATTATGACCAAACCTGAGAAATTTTGAAGACGAAGTGTGTTGTTCCAACAGCATTTAAATAAATGAGTTCCCTCTACACCTTATAATAAATTCCTGAATTTATCAAAATACTAAAATTCTGCATAAACAAGTTAACAAGCCAAACCTAAAATCTCTGGCCCTGTTGAAATGATTTGAACTCTCCCCAAACGAAGGCTAGCTGGCTGACCCACTGTCTTTGGAAGCGACCTCAGCACAAGATGGTATGGTACGGTTCTACACCGCCACTAGAGAATCTGCTACCGCCACAGACATCACTGTGTGAGAAGACCACTGGGGCCGAACGGCCCACACTAGTGGATCTGCTTCCAGAACCTGGAAGCGTGCAGAGAAGATCATCACTGATCCATCACACCCTGGCCATCACCTGTTCAACCAGGCTACAGAGAAGCTTCCTCCCACATGCCATCACACTTTGCTCACTTCCTGTTCTGCTGTACTGCACTTTTAATTTATCTTATCTATCTGTTTATAAACCGCATCACACATCACTCCATCCTCTGTACTGACTGCCTCAGACTGGAGCTCCATCCTCTGTACTGACTGTCTCAGACTGGAGCTCCATCCTCTGTCCTGACTGTCTCAGACTGGAGCTCCATCCTCTGTACTGACTGTCTCAGACTGGAGCTCCATCCTCTGTACTGACTGTCTCAGACTGGAGCTCCATCCTCTATACTGACTGTATCAGACTGGAGCTCCATCCTCTGTACTGACAGTCTCAGACTGGAGCTCCATCCTCTGTACTGACTGTCTCAGACTGGAGCTCCATCCTCTGTACTGACAGTCTCAGACTGGAGCTCCATCCTCTGTACTGACTGTCTCAGACTGGAGCTCCATCCTCAGTACTGACTGTCTCAGACTGGAGCTCCATCCTCTGTACTGACTGTCTCAGACTGGAGCTCCATCCTCTGTACTGACTGTCTCAGACTGGAGCTCCATCCTCTGTACTGACTGCCTCAGACCGGAGCTCCATCCTCTGTACTGACTGTCTCAGACTGGTGCTCCCTCCTCTGTACTGACTGTCTCAGACTGGAGCTCCATCCTCTGTACTGACTGTCTCAGACTGGAGCTCCATCCTCTGTACTGACTGTCTCAGACTGGAGCTCCATCCTCTGTACTGACTGTCTCAGACTGGAGCTCCATCCTCTGTACTGACTGTCTCAGACTGGAGCTCCATCCTCTGTACTGACTGTCTCAGACTGGAGCTCCATCCTCTGTACTGACTGTATCAGACTGGAGCTCCATCCTCTGTACTGACAGTCTCAGACTGGAGCTCCATCCTCTGTACTGACTGTCTCAGACTGGAGCTCCATCCTCTGTACTGACAGTCTCAGACTGGAGCTCCATCCTCTGTACTGACTGTCTCAGACTGGAGCTCCATCCTCAGTACTGACTGTCTCAGACTGGAGCTCCATCCTCTGTACTGACTGTCTCAGACTGGAGCTCCATCCTCTGTACTGACTGCCTCAGACTGGAGCTCCATCCTCTGTACTGGCTGTCTCAGACTGGTGCTCCCTCCTCTGTACTGACTGTCTCAGACTGGAGCTCCATCCTCTGTACTGACTGTCTCAGACTGGAGCTCCATCCTCTGTACTGGCTGTCTCAGACTGGTGCTCCCTCCTCTGTACTGACTGTCTCAGACTGGAGCTCCATCCTCTGTACTGACTGTCTCAGACTGGAGCTCCATCCTCTGTACTGACTGTCTCAGACTGGAACTCCATCCTCTGTACTGACTGTCTCAGACTGGAACTCCATCCTCTGTACTGACTTTCTCAGACTGGTGCTCCATCCTCTGTACTGACTGTCTCAGACTGGAACTCCATCCTCTGTACTGACTGTCTCAGACTGGAGCTCCATGCTCTGTACTGACTGTCTCAGACTGGAGCTCCATCCTCTGTACTGACTGTCTCAGACTGGTGCTCCATCCTCTGTACTGACTGTCTCAGACTGGAGCTCCATCCTCTGTACTGACTGTCTCAGACTGGAGCTCCATCCTCTACACTGACTGTCTCAGACTGGAGCTCCATCCTCTGTCCTGACTGTCTCAGACTGGTGCTCCATCCTCTGTACTGACTGTCTCAGACTGGAGCTCCATCCTCTGTACTGGCCGTCTCAGACTGGAGCTCCGTCCTCTGTACTGACTGTCTCAGACTGGAGCTCCATCCTCTGTACTGGCTGTCTCAGACTGGAGCTCCATCCTCTGTATTGACTGTCTCAGACTGGAGCTCCATCCTCTGTACTGACTCTCTCAGATTGGTGCTCCATGCTCTGTACTGACTGTCTCAGACTGGCGCTCCATCCTCTGTACTGACTGTCTCAGACTGGTGCTCCATCCTTTGTATTGACTGTCTCAGACTGGAGCTCCATCCTCTGTACTGACTGTCTCAGACTGGAGCTCCATCCTCTATACTGACTGTCTCAGACTGGAGCTCCATCCTCTGTACTGACTGCCTCAGACTGGAGCTCCATCCTCTGTACTGACTGTCTCAGACTGGAGCTCCATCCTCTGTACTGACTGTCTCAGACTGGAGCTCCATCCTCTGTACTGGCTGTCTCAGACTGGTGCTCCCTCCTCTGTACTGACTGTCTCAGACTGGAGCTCCATCCTCTGTACTGACTGTCTCAGACTGGAGCTCCATCTTCTGTACTGACTGTCTCAGACTGGAGCTCCATCCTCTGTACTGACAGTCTCAGACTGGAGCTCCATCCTCAGTACTGACTGTCTCAGACTGGAGCTCCATCCTCTGTACTGACTGTCTCAGACTGGAGCTCCATGCTCTGTACTGACTGTCTCAGACTGGAGCTCCATCCTCTGTACTGGCTGTCTCAGACTGGAGCTCCATCCTCTGTACTGACTGTCTCAGACTGGAGCTCCATCCTCTGTATTGACTGTCTCAGACTGGAGCTCCATCCTCTGTATTGACTTTCTCAGACTGGTGCTCCATCCTCTGTATTGACTGTCTCAGACTGGTGCTCCATCCTCTGTACTGACTGTCTCAGACTGGTGCTCCATCTGTTGTACTGACCGTCTCAGACTGCCGCTCCATCCTCAGTACTGAATGTCTCAGACTGGTGCTCCATCCTCTGTACTGACTGTCTCAGATTGGTGCTCCATCCTCTGTACTGACTGTCTCAGACTGGAGCTCCATCCTCTGTACTGACTGTCTCAGACTGGTGCTCCATCCTCTGTACTGACTGTCTCAGACTAGAGCTCCAACCTCTCTACTGACTGTCTCAGAGTGGTGCTCCATCCTCTGTACTGACTGTCTCAGACTGGAGCTCCATCCTCTGTACTGACTGTCTCAGACTGGAGCTCCATCCTCTGTACTGACTGTCTCAGATTAGTGCTCCATCCTCTGTACTGACTGTCTCAGACTGGAGCTCCATCCTCTGTACTGACTGTCTCAGACTGGAGCTCCATCCTCTGTACTGACTGTCTCAGACTGGAGCTCCATCCTCTGTACTGACTGTCTCAGACTGGAGTTCCATCCTCTGTACTGACTGTCTCAGACTGGAGCTCCAACCTCTCTACTGACTGTCTCAGAGTGGTGCTCCATCCTCTGTACTGACTGCCTCAGACTGGCACTCCATCCTCTGTACTGACTGTCTCAGACTGGTTCTCCATCCTCTGTACTGACTGTCTCAGATTGGTGCTCCATCCTCTGTACTGACTGTCTCAGACTGGTGCTCCATCCTCTGTACTGACTGTCTCAGACTGGAGCTCCATCCTCTGTACTGACTGTCTCAGAGTGGTGCTCCATCCTCAGTATTGACTGTCTCAGACCGGCACTCCATCCTCTGTACTGACTGTCTCAGACCGGCACTCCATCCTCAGTACTGATGGCGTCAGACTGGTGTTTCTTCTTGTCCTAAATCTGCAGCTTATCCGGACTTCTGACCTCAGCACTTTAGAATAATGAGAAACAGTTTCTTCCCAAGAGCTGTGGTCTCCACAACACCTCCACAACACCTCACTGACTGAACTGATTACTACCTCTGTGATACATCTGTCATACACCCATGCACATTTATATACAGCACTGAACTTATTTATAATCCATATAGTAATTGAACAACTACCTCCATACACTGTTATACTGCACATTCTGCATATTTTGCACATCCATGCACAGTCACTTTACATATTTATTTATATTTATATTGTACTACAGTTAAATGTCTTTCTCTGCTTGCACTACTTATATGTAAATTTCTCATGGGTAAATATGTAAATATCTTACCTGTATAATTTCTGCTCTTTCTATTGTTATTGTTGTTTTTCTCTTGGAGAGTGTCGCACTAAATTTCGTTGTACGCAAGTATAATGACAATAAAGATTCTATTCTATTCTATTCTATTCTATTCTAATTATACACCTCCACACAGTGTGAGTGTGTGTGTGTGTTAGGACTGTGTGTGTGTGTGTGTTAGGACTGTGTGTGTGTGTTAGGACTGTGTGTGTGTGTGTTAGGACTGTGTGTGTGTGTGTGTGTGTGTTAGGACTGTGTGTGTGTGTGTTAGGACTGTGTGTGCGTGTGTTAGGACTGTGTGTGTGTGTTAGGACTGTGTGTGTGTGTGTGTGTGTGTGTGTTAGGACTGTGTGTGTGTGTTAGGACTGTGTGTGTGTGTAAGGAACTGTGTGTGTGAGAGCGTGTGTGTGTGTGTGTGTCTGTTAGGACTGTGTGTGTGTGTGTGTGTGTTAGGACTGTGTGTGTGTGTGTGTGTGTGTTAGGACTGTGTGTGTGTGTGTTAAGACTGTGTGTGTTAGGACTGTGCGTGTAAGAGGGTGTGTGTGTGTGTGTGTGTGTTAGGACTGTGTGTGTATGTGTGTGTTAGGACTGTGTGTGTGTGTGTGTGTGTGTGTGTGTGTGTGTGTTAGGACTGTGTGTAATGCTGTTACTCTCTGAGCACGGTGAGCTAATGTAACCAAAGATGAATTCCTCGTATGTGTGAACATACTTGGCGAATAAAGTTGATTCTGATTCTGAGCCGTCTGCCGAGAGCTTCAGGCACTGTCTGGAATTTCCCAAGTGCAGTTCATATCAATTCCACATCCTCTGGAAGTAGTGAAGTTGTACAATACCCCTGTTACCCAGGAGCCCCCCGGAATACGAGAGAAATGGCTTGTTACTGACGTGTTCTAGCATGTGCATGATCAGCTCCTAGTTAAACACATGGCAACTGACTGGTACACCATGACAACCATGAGAGATGGTCTGTAAGCCTGGCCCCACAGATGCACATACAGAGACCTAGGAAGGGCTGTCCGATAATAGGACGTTTGCTTCTTTAGTTTACAGCTGGAGCTGTTGCCAACAAACACTAGAACTCAGTAGTCACCCAAATAGCCTCAGTCTTTTATGTAAAGCTACTAGACACTGTGTCCACTCACTGTCCACTCTATTAGACACTCCTACCTTGCTGGTCCACCTTGTAGATGGACTGTCAGAGACGATAGCTCATCTGCTGCTGCACAGTGCAGTGTTGGTCGTCCTCTAGTCCTTCATCAGTGGTCAGAGGACACAGCCCACAGGACGCTGTTATAGTATTGGTTGGTGGACGATTGTCAGTCCGGCAGTGACACTGAGGTGTCCAGCAGCACTGCTGTGTCTGATCTACTCACACCAGCACCGCACACACTAACATACCACCACCACGTCAGTGTCACTGCAGTGCTGAGAATGATCCTCCACCACATCATACCTGCTCTGTGGTGGTCCTGTGGGGGTCCTGATCATTGTAGACCAGGGTAATACAGTATACAGAGAAACAGATGGACTACAGTCTGGACCTGTACACCTACAGAGTGTCCTGTATGCTCAGTGGAGCTGATAACATGGACACTGAGTCTAGACACATAGAGGTGTACCTAATAAAGTGTCTGGCAGAGGTAAATGGGTGACTTGTGTTTGAATGTTTGTTAGCAATGTTAGCTTTGCAGCTCCAGTTCTAACCTTAAGAAGCAAAGATTGGACACAGTACATGTAGCATCATCCTGCTTATCAAAAAGACGGTTCTCGAGTAAAGACAATGGCTCTATCTAGAACCATGAGCATTCAAAGAATCATTCGCCTGCCTAAATGGTTCTTTGCATGGTGAAATGGTTCTCCAGATTAATGGAGAAGGTGTTGTATATGGTACTCGAATGCTTTCGTGCGTTTACTCTCCAGGTACAACATTTCCGCAGCTGAATGCCCCACTGGATAAGCCCCTGTACTTATCCGCTGTAGTTCTGACAGTGATGGCCTGAACCCCAGGCCCAGCTCTAACCGCCACGGTTCACCGCAGGTTGGTCTTGAGTTTCTGTAAATTACCCAGATGAGTTGAAGCAGTGACCAGACGCCGGTTGAAGTAGAAATTAATTTGTAAGCTTTATTACCAAAACTTTTAACCTACTGAGAACCTACTCTTATTCAGAAGACCTGGCACTGAGTGTTCCACTTCAACTCTCGGCTTCCGGAGAACCATGGTGCGCATGCACAATGTGTGTATCTGATGATTCACTATTAGATCTACCAGTGATTTCCTACATGTTGTGGCATCTATAATGCGTATATCATATATACCCAAAATACAGCTCTGGAAAAATGTAAGAGCCCACCTGTAAGTGATCAGGTTCTCTAGGTGTACAGGTTCTGGGTTTGTGTTGGTTCTGTTTGATTCTCTACACTACTGGAAGCATGTCTCCCAAACTCCAGATCAGATATTGTATTAGATCTGTGTATTTAGAAAATCACTAATGACCTCCAGAAGCCTGTTTTTAGAACCATGCTCGCTGTGCGTTTCACCCCAGCCACCGCTCGCCAGTCTCTCGCCGGTCACTCGAGGTCATCTTACGGTGGGTAAGGGACATTGGAATGAGGTGGCGCTCATCACGGTCAGCAGAGAGTGGGTTTGACCCTCTGCCAGTCTGTAGCTGTGTTGTCCTGTGTGTTTGCTGCTGGACCTTGTTCTTATGAACCAGACGCTCACTGTATCTGCCAGTAAAGGAGAACCCAACCTTCGGTTCCTCAATGAGAACCTGCTGTACATGTGGAGATGCTGGTTTAGGAAGGAACTGGAGTGCTCTCTGGTTTATCTCCAGAGCTGTATATAAATACATTCTGTTTAGTTATAGCTCCATGCTTTGCTGTAAATGTAACTGACATTAAGCAGCATGTTAAACCGCTACTAGTGGAATGACAAAGACATTAAAGACGTACCTGTTTTGACACTCAGCCTCTCTAATAGATGTTCCTCTGTGCAGAGCAGGTCTATTGACGAATAAATAAGATCATAGAACGCAGTTGTCTGTCTTTAGGTTCTGTAATGACGCCGTAAATCAGACTTGCGTCTATCATAAAAGAGGTGCTTGCGGCTTCGTGGTCCCGATAACAAGAGCGGCAGTGACAGGTGATGTTCCTCATCCACACTCTCTCTGAACCTGCAAAGAGGTGCCAGCTACCTCATGATTTCACACCATTGATTTGGAGAGGTGGAAAGCAAAGCTTCTTGACCTCTTAAAGCTGCTACGCAGGAGGCGCTATCCCTCTAACATGGGGGTGTGGACAGCGTGAGCGTCGGATGACTGATTGTGTGTTGAAAGGAAGAAGCTTTGTGGGGTGGGGTGCTGGCGATAGGCACTCTTCCTTACCCTGCTTTCACGCTAGCAGGCGGACAAGTTGCTTACGTCACCCCAGTATAGTGGTATTAATGGTTCATCGCTGCTGTCGGAACAAAATCATGTATCCCAAAAATATACAAGCACACAAGCTTTCTCTCATCTTCTCTCCAAAGAGGCCACACTGGTGTCAGAAGTGGGATCACCCCATAGAGGACTGGCGAAGAACGAGCCCTGCTGTAGATGGCAAAAGAGACAGCAGCCTGAGCACTTCGAACACCAGGCAGCATGGACCTGGCAGTAGCCTGGTCCTTTGGTGCAGCCATGAGTTGAGCTGAGCATGATGGCTCACTAGGAACGTCCGAGTTCAACAAGGTGTTCCTGGGCACACTGCTGCCAGAGGAGCTGGCTTGGTGCTCCAGAAACAGGGGGCCAAAGAGAAGGACTGATGGTACGTGCCGCATGCTGTGTTCATTCCCACTGAAGAGAGTCTTTGTGGGGATTGGCAGGGCAGTAGCATGCCGCAGGGACTCTTCCTGGCCAAGACGTTATTATACTGTTAATATAAATCACAAATGCATGATGTGTTCCCGGCCTGCATACTGATTTTCTTCATTTGGCTTGTAATTCAGCCCATTTCCAAACATGAATTTGACGTATAACTGATAATCAGAGTTGCTAGTACATTTCTTATGTTTATCAGTTGTGTGGTTTACAGGTGAGGATCTGCTCACCTGGAATGAAGCTGGTTTTGTATGATTAAAGAGGGCATTGCTAAGAAAGCTGCAGAGCTGAGAGACTTTCATCTGAGACTTGACTTTGATAAAAGACTTTGAAACAGTAAACAAGGCTAATTCCAAATTATAGTTATTTTCTGTTTTCTGTCTGAAAACAGTCCTGACAGTTCTGCTGTAGTGGTCTCGGTGTGTGGTGTGTGTGATAGAGAGAGAGAGAGAGAGAGAGAGAGAGAGCGAGACAGCCTCTGTCAAATTAAAACAGCATCAGTAGCTTCAAAGAAAAGAAATCTTGGAATTTATATTGAATTTATGTTGCAAGAAATATAAATAAAAACCCTTACACACTCATCATCAAAAGAACAGCTGCACCCAGAAGGAGGTGTGGGGTTGCAGTGCTGTTGCAGTATCAATTAATGATGATAAATTTAGACTGATATGATCCAGTATTTTATTGAGCTAACCATAACAGAAGTCTGTCTCTCAGTATGGCGTCGGGCCGCCGTGTTTGCTAACCCAACACGCCAGACGTCTCGGTATGGAGCTGTAGAGGTTCCTAATGGAGTCCTGTGATAATCCATCCCATGCAGCTTGAACATCCTCACACAGTTCCTGCAGAGGGTGCAGTAGGGGTGGAGGTGGAGGGACACCAGGTCTTCTGGACGTGTGACAGCAAACCGTTCATCTTGGTGCTGACCACGGTGCCTCCACACACGGATTTGTTGGGCGTCTCCACCAAGACTAAAGCGGGACTCGTCACTGAAGATGACCCGCTGCCATTCTGAGTCACTCCATGACAGTCTGGTACGACACCACTGCAGTCTTTGGTGACGGTGACGTGGTGTTAAGGACAGTCGTGGTAACGGTCTGTGTGCATGTAGTCCTGCATGGTGCAGCCGTCTGCCGAGGACATCACTGCTCGCTGATTGATTCCTTCTGGGTGCAGCTGCTATTTTGAGGATGACTGCATTATATGACATGCAGGTAGCATATATGATTCATATGTATCATATCCATATATGAATAATGCTTTCTATAACAAACAGCATTAAATATATATGTGGCAGAACTATGGTGATGTATGACTCATGGTGAGCTGAGGCAAGGAGTGGGAACTCTGAGAAGCCTGGTGCTGGAGTTCTGGGTGGGTGCCATAGACTTCAACATAGGTATCAGTATAGGCAGGACGTAGGACTACTGAACTGAACTGAGGCCTGTAGTAAAGCCTGGTAAGTCCTACTTCCTACTTCAGCTAGCAGGTTATTAGCATGGCTTGCTCTATGTTAGCGCTTAGAGTGCTGTGTATATGTTGAAGCTGCAGTCAAAAAAAAAAAATAGTAGAGCAAGCGTGGCCTTCTGGGGTGTATTTATATCTTGAGGGATGCATCCATTACTCCAGTGGTTCCAGCTGCCGAGGATCCATCCTCTATTACGTTCACACCTGTCAGAAAACAAGCAAGCCATGAAACCAGGCAGGCACTTAACCGTCTCTCTTCAGGCCGCCCTGCTCTGGCCTTCCCGAGCATGCCCTGGTCATGCGTAAGTGTTTTTGACAGAGTTCCTGCACTGACCACTTTAGATGTGAGAGGAAGAGGGGAGGTGAACATGTTCACGCAGCAGGCTCTGGCCTCTGTGACTAAACCATCTCTCCGTGGTCCGTATAGATCCGGTGCTGTGTTTGTTCTGTTTGGAGTTGCTCTGTTTCTTTTGGGAGATTTTCACCGCCTGTTCGGCTTGGTACCGTCTAGCAAGCGGTACAGGGCCATCCGTACAACGAGCAGACTGAGGAACAGCTTCTTCCCAAGAGCTGTGGCCTCCAAAACTAGGGCCACCCTTCAGAAATGAAAATAAAGGACAGGGGGGCGTGGTCATGTGTGAGTGACGTGTTCGAAATCAAGTCCCGTATTTGATCTAATCCCGGGGGGCGAGGGTGGGGGCGGTTGTTTGAGGGAGAGTGTAATCAATCATGTGTGACACGTGTTTTCGGTAATACGGAACAAAGCGCGTTCCGTATTTGAAATTATTTGGGGGGGTGGGGGATGGGCTGGCGGGCGTTGGAGAGAGATTGTGATCATTTATGTGTGTGTGACAGAGTCGTGTATATGGCTTTACGGAAATACGGAACAAATGTACAGGCATTAACGGAAATACGGAACAAATTTACGGAGATTTACGGAAATACGGAACAAATTTAGAGACATTTACGGAAATGCGGAACAAATTTACGGACATTTACGGAAATACGGAACAAATTTACGGACATTTACGGAAATACGGAACAAATTTACAGATATTTACGGAAATACGGAACAAATTTACAGACATTTACGGAAATACGGAACAAATTTACGGACTTTTACGGAAATACGGAACAAATTTACGGACATTTACGGAAATACGGAACAAATTTACGGACATTTACGGAAATACGGAACAAATTTAGAGACATTTATGGAAATACGGAACAAATTTACGGACATTTACGGAAATACGGAACAAATTTACGGACTTTTATGGAAATACGGAACCAATTTACAGACATTTACGGAAATACGGAACAAATTTACAGACATTTACGGAAATACGGAACAAATTTACGGACATTTATGGAAATACGGAACAAATTTAGAGACATTTACGGAAATACGGAACAAATTTACGGACTCATGAAACGGATAGTTTCGTGTTATACAGTGGGTATAGTGTGGTGGGTAACACATTTGCCTCTCACGCTGTAGACTGGGCTTCGATCCCCTACCTCAGATGTACTTAAGTATGGAGAGTACCAGTACTAAAGTATGTACCTTCAGATGTACTTAAGTATGGAGAGTACCAGTACTAAAGTGTTTACCTTCAGATGTACTTAAGTATGGAGAGTACCAGTACTAAAGCATGTACCTTCAGATGTACTTAAGTATGGAGAGTAACAGGAGTGTGATTTATTACGGTTCTAATGTCCTATTATCATTTCTGGAACAGGACTCTTCATCAGCTCAGTGTAGGTGAAGAGACTCTAGTGTCTCTCAGTCCACCAGTCTTTAATAGAAGCTCATTCGTTAGTCTGACACTGACGTCTATTCACATCACCATCAGCACAGAACACTGAAGCACAGAGAACAGGTTCCATTAGCTAGAACTGTAAAATAACTTTTTGCAAACAAGCAAAGTTTCAGTTTTAGATTTATTTGTAACTTACTAAGTTTAATAAATTTAATAAAGTTGAAGTTTAATTTTAAACAGGCTCACAAATTAATTTTCCTTACTTTATAATTATACTGTATTGCATCTCTAGCTCTCAGTTCATAAACATAAACCAGCTGGAACAGAAAAAGACGCTCGCCACTCACGGGTGCGTGTGTACATGTTTCTATATTGTGATCTATGTACCCACAAACTGTTTGATCTGGTCACTGATGTTTTGATGAGTAAATGTCAGTCAGCGTTTGCATTAACTCCGCCCTGCTTTCCCCCAGGTGGTCATTAAGGTCCAACTTGACCTGTTACGTTGTTACGCTCACAGAAGCCAAAAGGAACGGCCGATTTCCCATATGCAATGGAGTAAGCAGTAAGATATTAGAGTGGTGGGGTTACAGTAAGAAGTGGTCCAGAATGGAGATACTTCAGTACAGATACACGGTAAAACTACTCAAGTACAGTAACCAATTACATTTACTGTCTTACTGTCCACCACTGCCGCTCAGTCAACTTTACTTTTGGCTGTTTACAAATGAGGTCTGTTTTGGACCAGCGCTCAGTCTTCCAGAGTCCCAGTATTCCAGAACTGCAGGCAATGAGAGATGGAAAGTGCTGCCACGCTCAATACACAACCGATGTTAGTCAGCTCTGTAAAATAAAACAAACTCCTCTGATTTGAAACACGTTCTGCCTTCTGTCGGTACGAAGAGTCAGCTGCTGCTCTCACTCTCCAGATGATGTTGTCGCCCGAAGGTCAGCTTTGATGTGGTGAGATAAGTCTTTGTGATGGAACGCTGCTTAGGAGCGCACTCTGTGCCTTGTCACACTGACACTACTTAGACAGTGCGTTTTTCTATGAAAGTGCTTTCACAAGTGCTAGGCTTGTTCCGGCCGACTCACACAAAGTCTTAAGTCTGGGGTTGCCAGATTGCTTCAGCCGTTTCCAAAAACCTGTCAAAAAGCACGAAAACCTCTAACCCTAACCCTAGATGCGATATCAGGTGTCTGGCATCCAGATATTAGTAGCAGATCCTTTAAGTCCTGCAAGCCTGGAAATGGAGCTAATGCAGATCATACTTGTTGTTCCAGCACATCCCGCTGATGCTTGACCACATTTAGGTCCATGGAATTAGGAGGCCAGGGTAACACCTTGAACCCTTCATCATGCATCTGAAGGTTGTTATCCTGCTGAAGGGGGCCACTGCTCTAATGGAAACCGTTCTCCATGCAGGGGCGTACCTGGCTCACAACAAACGTTCAGTGGCATCTACGTAAATGTCCAAAGCCATGACGTCTCCAGGTCAGCAGAGCACACCGTTGAAAGGAAACTACTAGGTTCTTCTTCAATGTTTAGAGTTTTATATTTGAGGTTGGTTGGTGTAGCTCAGGGGCTAACACCACTACCTGCCAGGGGGCTGCCACCACATAAGGGAGACTGGGGTTTGAATCCCGGTTCTGGGTGACTATACTGTGCTACACCAATAAGAGTCCTTGGGCAAGCCTCCTAACACTACATTGGCCTACCTGTAATATGATTAACCTTGGAAGTCACTCTGGATAAGAGCGTCAGCTAAATGCCATAAATGTAAGGTCTCCTTGTGACGACGGGGTTGAGGCAGGTTGGTTAGGTGCAGAGTGGTTTTGTTAGGGGGTTGTCCAGCAAATACAGTCAGAACAGGCAGGAGTCAAAACACAGACTGGCATAACCAGAGACAAATCCATAATCACAAAACCAAGACACCAGAGCAAGAGGTCAGAACCAAGGAGAACAAACACAAACATACGTGAGGAACCCACTGTAGGATACACAGGAACCCAGTATCATGACTTAGATCTCTGGTAAGCAACACAGAGTCTTCGCAAACAGGTAAAGCAAACTAATGGGTATAAATCCTCATATGAGGCTTAGATGTGTGTGTGTGAGGGTGGGTGGAGCCAGGGTGGAGCCAGAAAAGAAGCCATGTGCTACACTGTGCAGGCAAAAGAGGGGGCGGTATGTGACACCACTAGAATAGATTTACCTGCTTCAGTTTTCCCAAAACACAATATTTTCCTCATACTATACATCTGTTTTCACCCTCTGTTTGAGGGGGTCTTTAAGACCCACCTCCTGATGAGACCTACCCTGTTCTGATTGGTCAGCCAACAAAAATGGTAGGCGTCCACAGCAAACGCTATGCATTGTGTGAGGAGGTGCCTAGTTTTGCCAGGGGGCGGGCACTTAAGGACTGGTGTTTGGAGATGACAATCACTCGTACAGAGAAAATTACCCTTTTACAACGGAAATTCTGACCCGAAAAGGCGTGTCTACACACAGGA
>JAMWET010001842.1:0-15581 GCA_024036415.1 Prochilodus magdalenae
CGAGACCTGGGAAGGGTTTTCAGTGATTTGCAAAATCTCACAAAGCCTGCCCTCTCGGCTTGCGATGCCTTTTGGCCTGTCAGATTTCTTTGGCCTGTCAGGTTCCAGTTTTCAAATCGGCTTATAATGTTTATAACTATACAGTTTCAGTTTTGGAGATCAACTCCTAATGTCTGCTGACCTTTCAGAGCTTGTCGGGATCGGCTTGTTATGCCTGCTGGGATTTTTGGAGACATATGATTGGTTTGTAATGTTATGCAACAATTCCCAAATTCTCCTCTATTGACAAGATCTGCTTGTGATGTCTGCTAGCCCGGCAAGATTTTATTCTAGTTCGAGATCGGCTCGTAATCCCTGTTGGCGTGTCATGGTTCTGTTCTAGTTTGAGATCGGCTCGTAATGCCTGTTGGCCCGTCAAGATTTTATTCTAGTTCGAGATCGGCTCGTAATGCCTGTTGGCGTGTCATGGTTCTGTTCTAGTTTGAGATCGGCTCATAATGCCTGTTGGCCTGTCAAGATTTTATTCTAGTTCGAGATCGGCTCGTAATGCCTGTTGGCCCGTCAAGATTTTATGCTAGTTCGAGATCAGCTCGTAATGCCTGTTGACCTCTCAAGGTTCTGTTGTAGTTCGAGATCGGCTCGTAATGCCTGTTGACCTGTTAGGGTTCTGTTTTAGTTCGAGATCGGCTTGTAATGCCTGTTGGCCTGTCAAGGTTCTGTTCTAGTTTGAGATCGGCTCGTAATGCCTGTTGCCCTGTCAGGGTTCTGTTCTAGTTCGAGATCGGCTCGTGATGCCTGTTGGCTGGTCAAGGTTCTGTTCTAGTTTGAGATCGGCTCGTAATGCCTGTTGGCCTGGTTCTTCAGATTTTAAAATCGGCTTATAATGTCTGCTAACCTCCTTAACTACAAAGCTCCAGTTTTGGAGATTGACTCTTAATATCTGATGACGTCTCAGAGCCATGTAAATCTGAAATTGGGTAGTAATATTACTTTCCAGTTACAAGACCAGCACATAACTCCTGTCATGACTCATTCTCAAGTGTTTGAGATCGACTTATTATGCCTGCTGGCCTCTTAGAGACCTGTCGAGCTCCATTGAGAAGATCACTGTGTGATGCTGGTTGGCCGTTCAGAACTGTTCTAGTTCGGCTTGTAATGCCTGTCAAAATTCTGTTCTAGTTTGAGATCGGCTTGTAATGCCTGCTCAAATCTGCAGAGCTGCTTCCCAATTACAAGATTAACTCTAAAGCTGGTCAGAATTTTTTCAGATCGGCTCATTATGCCTGCTGGCCTGTGATTGGTTTGTACTGCTTAACTGAACCAGCTCTCCAGCTCCAGTAAGAAGATCGACTTGTAATGCCTGTTAGCTTTTTGCGATCTTGGTTCTGGTTTCAGATCGGTTTGTAATGCCTGTTGTTCCTGCCAGGCTTCTGTTCTAGTTGATATCGGCTCCTAAAGCCTGTTTGAAAATCGGTTTGAGATCGGTTTGTGATGTCTGCTAACCTCCAGTCTTCTAGCTTTTGTGATCTACTCATAATGCCCCCCTGTTGTTGTTTCTAGTACTCCAAGATTGACTTGTAATGTCTTGCTTGGGATTGGATTCTGATGCCCGGTGACCTCAAAAAGCCTATGAATCATAGTTTGGCTCATAACACCTGCTGATCTGAGTGACTCATGGCTCGGCTGGTAATGCCTGATGCTCACCCGTTGTGTCTGTTGACTGCTGTTGTTGTGGTTGAGCTGATTTGTGGTCTGATGATGAAGAGGGGAGAGTGTGATTGCTCATGTGATGCATATCCCGTAGGTCAGTGCAGTGTTCCTCAGCTTCCATAGGAAGCATATGGGAGCAGAAGGCTCAGTAGAGTGCCTCTGTTAACACCACGACATTGGACACAGTGTCTGACCGGGGCTCAGGAGGGTACTAACTGGACCCTAGAGTACTGGCGACATATGACATGGTCCGCCGAGTCAGGGTGCCAGTTATTTCAGGCTGATGGTGGGTTCATGTGTGGCGCTGACCCCATGAACCCATGGACCCCACATATCAACAAAGCACTGTGCAGGATGGTGATGGCTCCATACTGGAGTGGGGCGTGTCCTCATGGCATGGGTTGGGCCCACCAGTCCAGAACTGGCATATGCCCAATAGAGGCATTCCACTATCCTATGTCATTCCAACTTCAGTAATCCATCCCGCCTTGCCATTAGCATGCTGGCTAGTGTTCAGCCTCACTTCCCAAGCGGCCCCCTCAGGTGACCCCACTCCATAATCAATTTGCATACTGCTGTCCCACGACTTTGTCAGAGTGGACTAGAGGACAGATTATTAGGGTGGTGGTTTAAAAGACCACATGGATCGAAAACATTCCCAGGCAGTGTGGAGTTACCCCCACATGGAACCATTCCTGAGCGTCCTTAGCCTCTATTGAATAATCCTAACGGTTCTATCTTCACATATAAACTGGAAAATATCCCTCTTTTAAATCCGCACACGTCCTGCTCCGGGACAGGGCCCGGTTTCAGACGGAGCAGACGATTCCCTGACTGATTGGCCGTTTCCTCGGAGTCTGGGACTGCGGTTTGCTTTGGCGTTATCCTGTTTATTCTGCAGGCTGGAGATGTTAATCTCCTTAATCAGCTGTTGTTGGTTTGTCCCAGAAATAGCCGTGAATGCTCCGAGAGTATTTTAATATGACTTCTAAATGAGGATTAGTGTCTCTCCTGGCACCAGGCTGCTTTTATCACGTTGTTTGGGAGAATAGCGGGAGCGTACTGAGATGTGAGAGTAAAGGCGCCCAGGAGAGGCTTTCCGTAAGAACTGTTTAGCAGCTGGAATAAACAGATACGCAGCTCGTAAAGATGTGTTGGGTGGTGAGTCGGCTGGGAGGCTCCAGGATGTGCTGTGTTGGAATCAGGCCGAGGCTCCTTGTTTTGGGGAGATATCTTATGCACGGTGAAAGGATCAGTGCTGGGTTCATGCTGCTGATGTGCTGTGTATAATTACAGGGCGTCGTTTGGTCACATGGCCGAGTGGACGAGACCCTGTGGTCTTCGTGTGATTCGGTCTGTAGCGTATGAGGTTTGCTACTTTACGTTTAGCGCTCAGGCTAACGTAGCTAACGTAGCTAACTAGTAACGAACACAATCCCGAATAGAAAGAGGAAACTGAACCCAGTAACACAGAGCTTAGACCAGTTAGAACGGTCAGATGCAATCAACCCTCCAAGTGCTGTGACATCACAACCCGGCTTAACGGCAGTCTGTGCTGTAAGGAGTTCAGGTTGTTTGACGTGTGTGGGTTCTACTGGGAAGGGTTTAGGTTGTACTGGGAGTAGTTTCGATTGTATTGGGAAGAGTTTGGACTGTACAGGGAGGAGTGTGGGATGTACAGGGAGGAGTGTGGGTTGGACTCTGAGGAGTTTGGGTTGTATTGGGGATGGTGGTGGGATATTGGGAGGAGTTTAGACTGTACACGGAGGAGTGTGGGATGTACTGGGAGGGGGTTGGGGTTGTATTGGGGATGGGGGTGGGATGTAATGGGAGAAATGTGGGATGTACTGGGAGGAGTGTAGAATGTACTGGGAGGGGTTTGGATTGTATTGGGGGTGTAGGTGGGATGTAATGGGAGAAATGTGGAATGTACTGGGAGGGGTTTAGGTTGTATTGGGGATGGGGGTGTAATATACTGGGAGGAGTGTGGAATGTACAGGGATGGGCTTGGGTTATATTGGAAAGAGTATAGTTTGTACTGGGCGGAGTTTGGGGTTGTACTTGCCTGAGTGTGGGTTTTACTGGGCGGAGTTTGGGTTGTATTGGGGATGAGGGTGTAATGTACTTGGCTGAGTGTGGGTTTTACTGGGTGGGGTTTGAGTATAGTTTGTACTGGGTGGGGTTTGAGTATAGTTTGTACTGGGAGGGGTTTGGGGTTGTACTTGGCTGAGTGTGGGTTTTACTGGGTGGGGTTTGAGTATAGTTTGTACTGGGAGGGGTTTGGGGTTGTACTTGGCTGAGTGTGGGTTTTACTGGGTGGGGTTTGAGTATAGTTTGTACTGGGCGGGGTTTGGGGTTGTACTTGGCAGAGTGTGGGTTTTACTGGGCGGGCTTCGGGTTATAGTGGGAATGAGGGTGTGATGTACTGGGAGGAGTGTGGGTTTTACTGGGCTGGGTTTGGGTTGATGGGGTGGGATGTAGTGGGAGAAGTGTGAAATGTGCAGCAACATCAAGTCTACTGAAGATTTTAAACAGGAAGTTAGCATCATGCTAAGTGGTAGGCTATAAGCCTCCAGTACTTGTTAGCTACATTAGCCTCGCAGCTCCAGCGCTGAAACTGAAGTTGTGTTGTGTCGTGTCTTAGGGTTGGTCGACCATGTAAGGTGCGGAAAGTGAAGTTGGAGGAGCTCCCGCCGGAAGAGGACATGGAGAGTGAGGTGTCATCCACCGTGGACGTTAAAGGTATTGTGTAGACGCAGGACTGGAGCTTCTTAGTGCATGCTGGACTATGTACGACCTTAGCTATATTCTTAAACACTGATGGAACTTTTTAACTTACAGTCAGCTGAATATATATAGGGTTCCAACAGGTCATGGAATGTCTGGAATATCATGGAATTCAAAAATAGGCCCATTCCAGACATGGAAGCCAGGGGGGTTGATCATTTTTGGGCCAAATCATAAGAACATCAGGGAAATTGGAGGACCATTGCTATAATTAAGGAACCCTTGAAGAGCCATCTCTGTTTAAGAGTGTAGTGGTACTCACTAAACTGTTGGACTGACTCAAATCCGTCTGTCCAGTCACTCTTTAGCTCCAAGAATTCCAGAGTATGCGCTCGTCTCTGCCGTTGCCGAAGCCCCTTCGTATCCTCATAGGGCTTGTCCCTCGCAGCATTGGCATCAGTACACTGCCCGAAGCTCTCAAGGACTTTCCACACAGCTTTGCCATGTGACGGCAGAACACCCCTGTGTGTGCTTTCCATTTCCTCAGGCGGCGTTCAGAACGACCTGTAAGTCAAGGCAAAGCAGGCTTGTGGAAAATGGAACAGTTGTCATCGCTGTCACTGTCCGAGAATGCAGTCCGGAATATTCACACACGGAATATTCACACACAGTGTGTGTGTGGTCAGTTATTCCAAACAAGCTGTTCTTTCTATCCTCCACACATTAGTGGTGATAGGAAAGGTCAGTGACCCCGCACACACCTTCCCATCCCCTTCAGGGTGTTTCATCTCCGGTCAAATCAGATATGTTCAAGTTAGTGTCCAAGAGACCCATTGCTCCAACATCCTCTAGAGTTCAGTCTTAGAAGTTGCTTTAGCATTTTCAGCTACTACAGTCAGTGGTGTTGAGGTTCTGGACTCTGGGCTGGTCAGTTCATAGTTCTGAGAACATCAGCAGCTTCTTTGTTGGCTGTGTGTGTCTCCTTTCCTCAGTGAGGAGCTTCTTGAACAGCTACCCTGTAGGGGGGGGAATGCAGTGCCATCTGCCACCAGCAGGGGGCGACACAGGCCCAAAAGCTCAGTGATGTTTGGAGGCACCTGCCGGGTGCTCTGTTTAAGACCGGGCCACGCAACACTCCTTGTCGCGCCATTTAGAGCGGTGACCGGGCAGGCCAAGTCAGGGCGCATGCCCAAGCCGAGTGAAGCCAAGCAGCCCAAGCCAGGTGAGCAAGCAGAAAGGGCTAGCTAGCTAGCGCTCCCAAGCTGAGTGAGGCTTTAAAGAAAGAAGAGACGATATAAAAAGGAACCAAAGAATAATAGGTTCTTCACCATAAACTGTGATGATGACAACGGCGCCACCCAGTGGTCTGCTGGAGAACCTCTCCTACGTCTTCTTATCTCCAGGAGTTGATCTGTGCTGCTTTCCGGATATAAACAAACATAACAGCACAAACGCTCGCAGGTCATCTATACGCTCCGCCGTCTTGGTACTACTGTTTATTACCACTGTGCAGCGCCCCCTGTTGATGACGTATCCTTTGACGTTCCTTGGCTCTAATTAAATTATTTATTGAATTCCATCAATGCTCTAGAAACCTGAGGGTTCTTTTGGTCGAAAGGGCCAGCAGTGGACAGAAAGACAGCAACAGCTGTGGATTTTCTACCTGGTCTTCCAGGTGGCTGTTAGGAACCTCTTTGTATCTGTAAATTTTAATTGGGTTTCGCTGTTTAACTTGTATCTCCTCAGACGTATCTATCAAAAAATGTATACTGTACTAATTAACTGTGTGAACTGGAGGGTCAGGATCTCGGAGTTTGGCCCACCGTTGACCATATTTAGCCTTGTAGCTAAAATGCTTTTCTAATACATTCAAAAAATACAAGAAAGAAAACTGCCAACTTTCTGAACTTCTGAATTTCTGATGCTTTTGAAGCTTAAAATAAAGAAAGAAACAACCGTGATAGTACAGTCACCCACCAATCTGGACCCTGTCTCCAGTCTCCAGTCCTGGATCTTATGGAACTGCTTATGGAACTGATTGGCCACCTAGTGTCAGCTACCAGTAGTATCCAGGACTGGAAACTGGATTCAAGCTCCAGATTTGGAGGCCTCTGTGTCAAGCTAAGAGTTAGCAGCCAGAAAGCTAGGCTAATGTGCCCCATGTGTTGGCATTAGCATGCATACCAGAGGTTGCTATGCCCTAGCCTCCGCTAGCTCTGAGACGTTGTTCCACGGTTAATTGGACAGAACTGAAACGGGTCTCTTGGCGAGAACCTTGATGAGGCTCTTCCCTGCTTCCCTCAGTGATGAACATGTATAATGGAAATCTCATTTGTTTGCTGGTGCTTTTCACGCACCCTGTTCTTTCATCAGGCGTTAGCGTAGCCTCGCCAGACGGCCCCGATTACTGATCATCAGAACCATTCTCTGTGCCTCGCTGTGACTCATTCCCTTCCTCTCTTTTCTCTCTCTCTTCTTTGCGACTCGATTGCTTAACCTATCAAAGCACTTCCCTTTGTCCTCTGAGGTCGAGGCTCCAGACCCTAATGAGCCTGTGGATGAAATTCTAGCCACAAGGCCGTAACTCATTATATTCCATCAATAGGGCTTTACTAAAGCAGCCGTGGGCCAAGATGTGAAATGAAAATATTCCGGGTTTCCAAAGACAGCCTGGTTTAACTCCTGGCGAGGCCATTGGAAAATGTTCTGGACAGTATCCAATCAGCTCGAGTTGCAGGCAGCACGAGCGAAGCTGACCTTCAGTAAACAAGTACTCGTTCAGGCGCATTCGGAGTGGCTGTGTAATTTTACTCGATGTTAATCAACTGTAAAATGCTAAGTTCCACGGCTTTGAAATCACCTTGGAAAGGCAGTGCTAAAGGCCGTTTCCTCAGCTTCACAGGTTTCGGATTTCTGCCATTCCGTGTCTTTCTAACGGAGGACGAAAGCAGTTAGTGTGTTTCGATGAATCATTTTCAGCAAACCGAAGGCAACTAGCTTCTGATTGGTTTGCTCCTGAGACTGACCCCGTGCATGTTTATTGGTGTGGACTGTAACCGCTGTGCGAGATAAACAACAATCTGGGTCGTGAGTGGCAATCAAAGGGGTCCAAGCACTTTATGCATGACGAAGCCTGTGCTTGTAGAACGGCTTTCATTTTTTAAAACTGCTGTGGCATCTCAAATGGGAAGGCAAAGAATTTGATGTTGGCATGCAAAATCTTCTATCTAATTGATATTCTCTTTTTGAGACAGTTTTAAGCTAATTCAATTAGGATTATTTATTTTATTTAGAAACATTTTTTACTTGTTAAGTGATTTTAGTAAGCCAGTTTTTTTTTCACTATTCAGGCAGATCATTTTGCGTATTTTAAGAAATGGGTTTCAAACAGGCCAAATTATCTGCTGGTATATTAAAGATACTGGCCTACTTAAATCACCTAAAACAAGCAAAAATGCCTGGAATTAATTTAAATAATCTCATCATGAGAAATTTAAAATATACTAGCTAGATACAGGGTTTGGACAATGAAACTGAAACACCTGTCATTTTAGTGTGGGAGGTCTCATGGCTAAATTGGACCAGCCTGGTGGCCAATCTTCATTAACTGCACATTGCACCAGTAAGAGCAGAGTGTGAAGGTTCAGTTAGCAGGTAAGAGCTCAGTTCTGCTCAAAATACTGCAATGCACACAGCATTATGGGACATACCAGAGTTCAAAAGAGGACAAACTGTTGGTGCACGTCTTGCTGGCGCATCTGTGACCAAGACAGCAAGTCTTTGTGATGTATCAGGAGCCACGGTATCCAGGGTAACGTCAGCATACCACCAAGAAGGACGAACCTCCACCAGCATCACGTAGTGACCTGGCCACTATCCTGCAAGAGGAATGGCTTAAACTCCCTCTGACCACTGTGCAGGACGCAGTATATGTCATTCCCAAGACCAACTGACGCTGTATTGGCCGCAAAAGGAGGCCCTACACCATACTAATAAATGATTGTGGTCTAAAACCAGGTGTTTCAGTTTCATTGTCCGACCCCTGTATAAACTCATTTATAAAAGTAATATATAATTGTGTGCAGTGGAGATTTCATATACAATGAACTTCTGGCTTTATTATGTCTGTAAGAAAACAATAACAAATAAATCTGGAAAAAGTAAACTAGCCAGTACACAGCCGTACAAACCTCACATACTCTAATTCGACAACCTTATGCAACGCCACGTGCAACAGTTATGTCCATCCAGGGGTCAGATTAGGACTCCCCGAAATGTAAAATTTTTGCCAGAGCTGATACCGGCCAAATACCGTTTTAAACAGTGTTTTAGTAACGCTGCCACTTTTTTACTGTTGCATAAATAAAATAGGCTAAATCCCACAAAGCAAGCAGACATGGACCAAATCTGGCAAAGATACGGCACTGCTGGCCCACTGCCGGCACTGACAGTCTGCTGTGAGCCAAGATGGCCTACATACGGTGATGGAAAACTGTAAGAGCCCACCTGTAAGTGATCCGTGTCTCTAGGTGTGCAGGTTCTGGGTTTGTGTTGGTTCTGTTTGGTTCTCTACACTACTGGAACCATCACTAATGACCTCCAGAAGCCTGTTTTTAGAACCATGCTCGCTGTGCGTCTCACCCCAGCCACCGCTCGCCAGTCTCTCTGTAGGTCACCTGAGGTCATCTTACGTTGGGTAAGGGACATTGGAATGAGGTGGCGCTCATCACGGTCAGTAGAGAGTGGGTTTGGCCCTCTGCCAGTACTGCCATTCTGTAGCTGTGTTGTCCTGGTGTTTTGCTGCTGGACCTTGTTCCTTATGAACCAGACGCTCCACTGTATCTGCCAGTAAAAGGCTTAGAACCAAACCTTCGGTTCCTCACTGAGAACCTGCGGTACATGTTGGAGATACATTGATTTAAGAAGGAACTAGGGTTGGCTCTGATTTAATTTCCAGAGTTGCTCCCCAACAGCGTGAGGAAAGAATCAGTGACAGGAACCATGAACTTAATGTTGGGGGTTAAACCCAGAAGAATCGAATCGGTGTTTGGGGCGGGTGTGGCTCCCCTGGTTTTAATGTTGATGGAGATTCATGCATCTGATTCAGCAGTAAGTGGTGTGCAAGGTCCTTCCCGTACGCTCTGTGATTAGACCCGGCACAGGTGCCCGTAATCCACAGAGGCACGATGGAATGCGATGAATGCACTCGCGCTCCGTGCTTCACTTCTGCGCCGCCCACGGTAACGGCGGCGAGAAAGACGTGGTGTTTTTCCTCACTTTAAACCAGAGCATCTCCCTCGCTGCCCCGGAGTTCAGCGCAGCTCAGCTCAGTGTTATTTGTTCTGCGCTTTCTATGGCAGATGTTTTCCCAAACTGCTTCTCCAGGAACGTAGGCGCAGAACCCTAATAAACATCACTGAGGGGGGCCGTATCAGGAGAACTCCTCCAAGCCCTCCTCTTACCATGTGGGCAAAAACTGCATGGGGTTTTAGTCTCTCATAAAAACGTTTAGGCAGTTTATGTAAGAGAGAGACAATAATGAAGAACCACTGACAGGAACCAAGATTTAAAAGGAGGAACTCCCTAGGAGCTTGAGGAGGAACCACTGACAGGAACCAAGACTCAAAGAGAAACTTTGAAGAACTTGAGGAGGAACCAATGAGAAGGACCAAGACTCAAAAGGAGGAACCCCCTAAGTGCACAAGGAGGACCCACTGACAAGAACTGAAACTCAAAGAGGGAACGCCCTTAAGTGACGGAGGAGGAACCGACTGTGCAGAACCAAGACGCAAAGGAGGAACGCCCTACGTGCACGAGGAGGAACCACGGACAGGAACCAAGACTCAAAAGAGAGGAACCCTTTACGCTTGTGGAAGAACCACTGCGACAGGAACCAGAGGGAACTTTCTAATGAGGCATAGGATGAAACCAATGAGAAGACAAGACTCAAAAGAAGGACTGCCCTGAAAGCTTGAGGAGGAAACAATGAGAGTGAACCAAGACTGTCAAAAGGACGAACTTCCTGAAAGCTTGAGGCGGGAACAATGAGAGGAACCAAAGAATCTCTAAAAAGAGGTAACCCTTATATATGCTTGAGGAAGAACCACTGACACCAACCATAGGACTTTTTCTAAGAGCATAAGGATGGACCAATGAGAAGGGCAAGACTCAAAAGGAGGAACCCCCTAAGTGCAACAAGGAGGACCCACTGACATGAACCATAGACTCAAAAGGAGGAACGCCCTACGTGGCACGAGGAGGAACCAATGACAGGAACCAAGACTCAATAAGGAGGAACGCCCTAAGTGTCACGAGGAGGAACCACTGACAGGAACCAAGACTCAAAAGAAGGAACTCCTTATACGCTTGTTGGTGAGAACCACTGACAGAAACCAGAGAACTTTTTTTGTTTTTTTTTTTTTTTTTTTTTTAAAGGCATAAGGATGAACCAATGAGAAGAACCAAGACTCAAAAGAAGGAACCTCCCTGAAGATTGAGGATTGAACAATGTAGAGGAACCCTATATATTGCTTGAGGAAGAACCACTGACAAGCAACCAGATGAAACTTTCTAAAGGCATAGGAGGAACCAATGAGAAGACCAAGACTCAAAAGGTAGGGAGGACCCCCTAGTTGCAACAATGAGGAACCACTGAGAGGAACCGAGACTCAGAATGAGAATAATACTAGAACTATCAGCGAACAGAAGCTCCTGATGGACCAGTGATTGCATCATAGCTCCTCTGCAAGCGGTTTGGTCCCCCCCCCCCCTCGCATGTGCTATAATTTCCCCGTTTCTTCTATCCTTCTGCTCCTAATAGCTTCTGCAGCTGTGAAAGGAGGAGGGTTTTATCCTCCATCAGCTTGCAGGGCCGTGTCTCCGTATACACCTACCAGCTAATGGGACATATATAGGTGCACACACGAGAGAGAGGCTGTTTGTGTGCAGATTAGCCTGTGGCTTAACTCTATTTTAAGCGTCAGAATGCTTTAGCCCTGTTTTGTTTCTGGGCTCCGAGGCGCAGGAGCCCGAGCGCTCGAGGTCTAATACACGGTTAAATGACTTCCATTTATCATAATGCTTGAATTTTGCATACACTTGAATATGTGAATTTCACATGTTTCATGCATTTAGAATGAAATCATTTTAGAGATTACCGCGCTGATAGTCTTCACGGCTCATGCTCACTTTCACACGGCAACACGGTACTGTGCACGCACACACAGACGCTGCCTAGTATTGACCGTAGCCGTCCTCGTTTTGTCCGAGCGTCTGATCGATCACGCTGGGGTCAGATCCTGACTAGATCCCAGATCTACTAAATGCTGTTCCCTCCCAACAGCACTACAAATCCAACGGACAGCTGACTGAACTAGCCACGGTGGTCCTCCGTTAGTAGAGCTGTCTAGCATTACTAGCAGTGCTTTTTATAGTTTAGCTTGAGTTAGCAATGTTTTAGCTATAGCAACAGCTCAGTTGTTTAGCTTTTTTCTGTTAGCGTAGCTAAATAAACCTAGCCAGTTTTATTTAGCAGGTACTGGCCATGCCAGAGTTAGTCATATGTTGGCTAGTTTCAGCTGGTGTATAGCCTAAGCTTGATTAGCCATTGCATTTAGTGGGACAGACGTTAGCATTGTTTTAGACTAGAAGTTATTAAATATGCTAACTATAAGCAGTTAACTGATTAGCCACGTAATTAGCTGATGAAAATTAGGAGGTAAGGCCATCAGGCAGCGTTAGTCCAGAGTTTATCCTAAGTTTAGTTAGGCTGAGTTTAGCCATTTTCATTGTGTGAGTGGAGAAAGCTAGCTGTTTTTTAGTTAGCAGATTTTAATTAGCGTTTGATTCGGCAAATTTCAGCTGCGTTTAGCATTTTCTGCATTCTGGGCACCCTGCAGCTAGCTTTGCTTATTTTCCACTCAGCAAAGTTAGTTATAAAAATAATAACGTCTCAACTCTCGCTACCGTTGGCCGTACTCAGTTACTCTGGCTAGCTGAAACCTAACGCTGAAGTTCTGCAACCAGGAATTTACTTTCTTCGAAAGTAGTTTTTATTTCACTTGACCTGCAGCTACTAATGCGACAATTGGATGGGGTCACGGAGGTAAACTAGCCTTGTGAACTGAAGTTTGGCTTTTTTTCTTTCTAGACAGAAATGCTATCATCGAATGCTACAGAGTTAGCATGTCCTCAGTTTCTAGAACTGTCCTAGCTGTAGATGTTTTCATTTAGCAGAGTTAGCTTGAGTTATAGCCAAGTTAAACTAGCAGATTTTAGTGTTTAGCTTATTATTAGACGTTGATAGCTAGAATAGCAAAAAAAGCCAAACCTGGTGCTCTTATAAAAGGACTCCCACACTCAAGTCTAGACAGTTAGCCAGATAACTTATTCAGATCTGGAAGTTCTGCTAACAATGCTAAAGATCAGGATGACCACAAGAATGAATACCTGACCGGCGAGTCCAGCTGCCCTTACTTTAAGCAGTGAGCCCTTTATTAATTCCCAGTCTCGCTGTTCCCCCTAACTGTGGAATGTTTTGCCACTCGTCCGAACGAGGCGGCAAATCCCAGGAAATGCGTACTCACCATAACCTGAGAAAAAGGTACTGATACTAAATAGATCCAGTAACTTTAGAGGCTTGTGGAGGGAACTGCCGAAGAAGGAACGATCTATGTTGTTTTGTTCTATATGGTGTAGAACAGCAGCGAATGGGCTCCCTTTAGAACCCTCAGTTCCTCTTACGATATCTTCCTCCTGCTCTACGGCTGTGGGAGTTTTCCTTGGCCTGCTCACTCGGGGCTTGGTTGATGACCTCAGCTGTAAAAAGGGTAAATATAAAATAAACCCTGGCTTCTCGCGCTTATGTTGTTTGTTAGTCAGTCGAAAGGTACGTGGTGCGGGTTTATTTGTGGTTTTATTGTGCTGTATGTGGGTTCTTAGTGGGTTATAGTTGATTTATGTGTGTGCTTTGGATCATAGCCTCGTTACATCATCTAGCATTTCTTCAGATTGTAGGTGTTTCTATTAAAGTGGCCAGATGGTGGAACCAGAAGGTTGGTGTTTCTAATAAAGTGGCCAGACGGTGGAACCAGAAGACGGCGTTTCTAATAAAGTGGCCACAGGTTGGAACCAGAAGACAGAGCCTTGAGGGGTGGGGGCTAGCGTAAAGTGGTCCAGACGGTTGGAACCAGAAGACAGCGTGTCAATACAGTGGCCCAGACGGGTGGAACCAGAATACGGGTTTTGTACTAAAGTGGCCAGACGTGGAACCAGAAGACAGGCGTGTCTAATAAAGTGCCGAGGGATCGTGGGGGGGGGGGGTGGGAACCAGAAGACGGGCGTCTGAATAAAGTGGCGCGGATTGGTGGGAACCAGAAGACTGGCGTGGGTGTCTAATAAGGTTGGTGTGGGCCGTACGGTGGAAACCAGAAGATACGGGCGGTTTGTAATAAAGTGGCCGGACGGTTGGAACCAGAAGAGGGTGTTTGTAATAAAGTGGCCAGACGTGGAACCAAAGACGGGCGTTTCTAATAAGTGGCCAGACGGTGGAAACCTGAAGAGGGGTTTGTGTAATAAAGTTTGGCCGGAACGGTGGAACTCATAAGACGGCAGTGTCTAATAAAGTGCCGGGACGGTGGAACCAGAAGACGGGCGTATGTTGTAATAAAGTGTCTGGACGGTGGAACCAGAAGACTGGCAGTTTGTAATAAAGTGGCTGGACGGTGGAACCAGAAGACGGGCGTTTGTAATAAAGTGGCCGGACCGTGGAACCAGAAGACGGGCGTCTGTAATAGAGAGGCCGGACGTGAACCAGAAGACGGGCGTTTGTATAAAGTGGGCCCGACGGTGGAACCAGGAAGAACGGGTTTTTGTTTAATAAAGTGGCCGGACGGTGGAACCAGAAGACAGGTGTTTGTAATAGTGGCCGGACGGTGGAACCAGAAGACGGGCGTTTGTAATAAAGTGGCCGGACAGTGGAACCAGAAGACGGGCGTTTCTAATAAAGTGGCCGGACGGTGGAACCAGAAGACGGGTGTTTGTAATAAAGTGGCCGGACGGTGGAACCAGAAGACGGGTGTTTGTAATAAAGTGGCCGGACGGTGGAACCAGAAGACGGGTGTTTGTAATAAAGTGGCCGGACGGTGGAACCAGAAGACGGACGTTTCTAATAAAGTGGCCGGATGGTGGAACCAGAAGACGGGCGTTTCTAATAAAGTGGCCGGACGGTGGAACCAGAAGACGGGTGTTTACAGTACGGCTGAAGTACGAGGACGTTCTTGGTGGCTGGGATTGGCGTATCCGAAGCGGGTTGGAATTGAATTTCTGCTGATGTGAATCTGCTCTGTAATTACAGTAATTGAGAGCGACAGGCCGACTCTCTCACGTCACCTCACTCACCGCTGTTTAATGATGCCTGATTGATGATTAAGCCAAAAAAAGAACGGAATGGAAGAATGTGGGGAATTTCTGCCTCTGATTTTCTCGGATCAAGCCTTCCCGCGTAATTACTTTCCATTGTGGGCTGTTGTGACAAGTCCAGTGTCGGCTGAGTGACTACAATACCGGCAGCAGCTACGGGGCTCCGCGGTCTCCCTTTGTTGAAACGAACCAGAGGTTTGTTTTTAACCTTGCGTCTCCTTACTGCCCTGCAACATGCCTCACAAGCCCACCGGGCCAACACGCGCAGTTTGTGTCGCCTTAGGAAGCGGTAGCGAGAAAAAGCGAGTCTGTGCTCGTCCAGTCAAAAGAGCATCCAGGAGATCGACATTGGGCAAGGCTCACATTCCAGTTCATCCCAAAAGTGTCCAGTGGGGCTGGGGTCCAAGGCTCTGTACATGCCACTGGAGTTCCTCCTAACCAGGTCTTCTGAAGCAAGGCATATTATACAGTGGCCAGTTAGTGCAACTACAAGGCAGTAAATTGTTTCCAGTAAAGTGGCCAGTTTGTGGAACTTGAGCACAGGTGTTGGAGCTGTAGAGGTTCCTAATGGTGTCCTGTGATTCCTCCACCCCCATGAGCTTGAAACTCCTCACACAGTTCTGCAGATGGTGCGGTCAAGAGGGTGGAGGTGGATGGACACCAGCTTTCTGGGCGTGTTCACAGCAAACCGTTATCTCGGTGCTGACCACGGTTGCCTCCACACA
>JAMWET010001843.1:0-29746 GCA_024036415.1 Prochilodus magdalenae
TTTTCCAACCCTGAACAGCGTCACTGTGTGGGGTATATAGCGGCCGGTGACTGTGTTCCGGCTTACAGGTATAAACACCTGCATGATCTGACAACATTAGAGATTTGATATTCCTTCCTTTTAGACATCACTGAGAAAGATGTATATCCTAGTATACTCATTCATAATTCAGTAATCTCCACTTTCCATTTCACATGTACAGAGTGACTCACTCTCCTCCACACCAGATACATGATCAGCTGTGGCCTTTCACTGTAAGCTGTCTGGTCTCCTCTGTTAAAGAAGACAGGTACTGTTAAATCTGATACACTCTCTCTGAACATACAGGACAGCATTCAGACAATGTTTTATTCCAGCTGTTTTAAAGTCAGTCACTATTGGTGTTCTTCATCTTCCACTTTCTGTCTGTAGACAGGTTTTAATAAAGCTTTTACACATGAGAAACACTTATTAGCACTGTTTTTTTTATATTATATTTATTAGTGTGGAATGTTTTAATTGTGATTGGACTGTAGGAAACTGAATTATCATTTATTGTCTAATACGCTGCTGAAATCTATGCTTTTATAACACAACCTCTAACCTGAGGAACCAGCATGACTGCTTATCTCATCTTTACTAAACACATGCTTCATATATTCTCCTGTCCTTCTTTATCTTGGCAACATTGCAGATATTTATATAAACCTAAAATCTGTTCTGTATGACTTAATGTGGGTGCCTGTGAGCTAGATACCTCAGTTAATGTATGTGTCTACTCACATGGTTTACTATTTTTGAGAGTATTTGTTTTGTTGTTTTTTTCTCAATAGAAATGTGCTGATAGGTTTAGTACAGGGCACGGTTTTATACTAGTAATTAACCTCTACACTGCACACTCTCTCTGAACATGCACAATAGTATTCAAAAATATTCTCTCTCTCTTAGTTTCCTGAGAGAATTTTATTACAGATGTGTTTCCAAATTGATCACTACTTTGTTCACACTACACTGTGTATGAATAGACATCATGCCTGGGCTGTACCAGTTACGAGTACCACATCACTCATGTCATGTAAGGGTTGCTGGTGTGGGTAAAAAGGATTTCTGGAGTGATACAGAAATAGGGATGAATTTAGTAGAAGCCTTAATGCACCGTTTCTGTGGAGTACGCATGGAAAATCACAGAATGCTTATGTCTCGTTTATGCTCATGTATTAGATGGAGAGATGCAAAAATGCAGTGGCTGAAGACAATACAAGTGTGGCTGATTAAATATTCTGTTTGATTTACTAAAGTTTACGAGTTCGGAGAGAAGACTGATTGAGGGAGAGAACTCTGAGAACATGGCCTGGAATTCTGAGCAGCTTCTGCTTGTAGTTGGTAGGTCAAATCCCCCTTCCCCTCATGACAGTGGGAGGACTGATATAGGACTGAGTAGCACTATTTTTTCTTTATCAAAATTTAAATGGAAAAAATCATTTGTTTGACATCATTCACATTACCTACATGCTGCACCCCAACTTAAACCACCTCCTAGTGACCCTGTATGTACTTACAGTGCAATTCTAGCTTTACACTTTAAACCAACTCAACAGGTAATGCTATTAATAAAGAGAAAGACTCCACACTCACCTGATACAGTCAGTGAAACAGCTGCACTGGTGTGTGTGTAGATTCGGCCTGTTGACTGTGTTCCCTTACAGGTATAAACACCTGCATGATACTGACCAACATTAGAGATTTCATATTCCTTCCTTTTAGCATCACTGAGAAGATTATTATTCTTATACCATTCATAATTCCAGTCATCTCCACTTTCTATTTCACATGTCAGAGTGACTCTTTCTCCCATCAGTACATGATCAGCTGGCTGGACTTTCACTGTAGCAGTCGGCCTCACTGTGGAAAAACAACTGTCTATCTGAAACTGCATGCCAGTATTTACAAATATGTACTCTCTATTATATACATTTACATAGAATGAAAATTGTTACATAGAATGAGAATTGTTGATGAAACCTAAAGGCCTGTGTGCAACATGATAGCACATAACAATTTATGATATTGCCCAAAACCTCCATACAGCATGAAGCCTCTGACTTAGCGATTCTTTCAGGCTTTACTGGGAGACACGCATCAGTGCAAAGACTGCTAAATGGAAAAAGCTGCATTTAATTATATGATGTTATTGTTTACATTCTGCAAATAAAGGCACAATTTCAGCATTCCAAGCTTAAAACACCTCCTTACTAGTGATCCTGCATGGACTTCCTGTTACAGTTTACCTTGACACGTTAAATCAACTCAACAGTTAATGCTAAATACAGAGAGAGAGACTCCACACTCACCTGATACAGTCAGTGTAACAGCTGCACTGGTGTGTGTGTAGATTCGGCCTGTTGACTGTGTTCCCTTACAGGTATAAACACCTGCATGATCCTGACCAACATTAGAGATTTCATATTCCTTCCTTTTAGCATCACTGAGAAGATTATTATTCTTATACCATTCATAATTCCAGTAATCTCCACTTTCTATTTCACATGTCAGAGTGACTCTCTCTCCCATCAGTACATGATCGGCCGGCTGGACTTTCACTGTAGCTGTTGGTCTCTCTGTTTAAAGAAGACAGGTACTGTTAAATCTTATTCACTCTCTCAAATAGAAAAATTCTAATAAAGTGTTCACACATGTGAAACCTGCTACCATCAACACTGCTGCTGTGATGCTGAGATGATCTGCATGAACTAAGTGATGTACATTTTTAAGGCAAGTGTGAACATATAGACCTGCGGTCCCCAACACTGTTTCTTGGGTAACCCCTGCACATATTGGGGCTTTCCCTGCTTCTACCCAGAGCATGTGAGTGCAGTGGAGGGACAAATATTCCCACTCCTCGCTTAAAGTGTGGTGTAAGTCTGTCATGCCTGCTGACTCTCTACTCACTCCTGATCTCCCTGGACTCCATTTCCCATAAAACACAACCCGATGACATCACTGTCACGTGTCCGCCATTTCCCACTCCCGTTCTATTTTCTAGATCTGAGTCTCCTGAGTATTGATTACACCTGTTGTTAATTTAGTCTGTTTGTATTAATACTCCTCTCTCACACTGCTCATTCTGAAGTATTGCCACTCTGTGCTTACTGAGTGTGTCTCTCTGTGATTACTTTAGTTTGCTGCTCTGGTTTTGACTTTATTCTGATTCGCTGGTTTACTCTTCTGTCTTTGCCCTTTTGGTATTTTTGCTGGTCTGATTGTTTGCCTGGTTGTGACCTCCGCTTGTTTCTTGACTCTGACTCTGTCTTACTCTTCTGTTATGTTCACCTTGCTCCTGGTGCTGCTGTGGTTGATTATAAATCTGGTAAATAAACTTCGCCTTGATTTTAGCTCAGCGCTCGTCACAGTCTGTTTGTCCATCAACACAAAGTCACTCCGCTCCACCTCCACTCTGGGCTTTCTATGTTTCACGATGTCTATTACCAATATGATTCATTCTTTTATTATTTATTTATTTCATATATGGAAAAGACACTACATGCACCATATCATGAGTTATATAATGCATGGTTATTACTGAACAAAAAACTAGCATAACATACTGTGCTGTGCTTTTTTGAAAGGTCTAGGCTTGATTTGACTGCCCAATCACAAGCTAGAGATCTGACAAGGGTAAAAAAATGAACAAGCTTCATCTAAATCATTCTCTTAGCACAATGTACCACACACAACGGACTCTGTGTGCTGTCTGTAGAACTTTGCTGTTCTCTGTGAGAATGTCCAGTATGAAGGTCTGCTGGACAGTTTTGCAGCATCAACACTCTGTGTGAATGTCCGTTTTGTGCAAGCTGTAACAGTCTCTGCCACATCATCTCAGGCAGAGGTAGTGAATGTGGGGAAAACAAGACTGTCTGGCTCATGGGATGGAGGGATAACTGTGTATAATCTATAACACATAGTTTCTGTACAGTGCACACAGAAATCCACTGGATGGATATCTAATGCTCTTGCTTATGAAAAGTCTCACTCACCTGATACAGTCAGTGTAACAGCTGCACTGGTGTGTGTGTTTAGTCGGCCTGTTGACTGTGTTCCCTTACAGGTATAAACACCTGCATGATACTGACCAACATTAGAGATTTCATATTCCTTCCTTTTAGCATCACTGAGAAGATTATTATTCTTATACCATTCATAATTCCAGTAATCTCCACTTTCTATTTCACATGTCAGAGTGACTCTCTCTCCCATCAGTACATGATCAGCTGGCTGGACTTTCACTGTAGGTGTTGGTCTCTCTGTTTAAAGAAGACAGGTACTGTTAAATCTGATACACTCTCTCTGAACATACAGGACAGCATTCAGACAATGTTTTATTCCAGCTGTTTTAAAGTCAGTCACTATTGGTGTTCTTCCTCTTCCACTTTCTGTCTGTAGACAGGTTTTAATAAAGCTTTTACACATGAGAAACACTCATTAGCACTGTTTTTTTACATTATTTTTATTAGTGTGGAATGTTTTAATTGTAATTGGACTGTAGGAAACGGAATGATCATTTATTGTCTAATACGCAGCTAAAATCTATACTTTTATAACACAACCTCTAACCTGAGGAACCAGCGTGACTGCTTATCTTATCTTTACTAAACACATGCTTCATATATTCTCCTGTCCTTCTTTATCTTGGCAACATTGCAGATATTTATATAAACCTAAAATCTGTTCTGTATGACTTAATGTGGGTGCCTGTGAGCTAGATACCTCAGTTAATGTATGTGTCTACCCACATGGTTTACTATTTTTGAGAGTATTTGTTTTGTTGTTTTTTTCTCAATAGAAATGTGCTGATAGGTTTAGTACAGGGCACGGTTTTATACTAGTAATTAACCTCTACACTGCACACTCTCTCTGAACATGCACAATAGTATTCAAAAATATTCTCTCTCTCAGTTTCCTGAGAGAATTTTATTACAGATGTGTTTCCAAATTGATCACTACTTTGTTCACACTACACTGTGTATGAATAGACATCATGCCTGGGCTGTACCAGTTACGAGTACCACATCACTCATGTCATGTAAGGGTTGCTGGTGTGGGTAAAAAGGATTTCTGGAGTGATACAGAAATAGGGATAAATTTAGTAGAAGCCTTAATGCACCGTTTCTGTGGAGTGCGCATGGAAAATCACAGAATGCTTATGTCTCGTTTATGCTCATGTATTAGATGGAGAGATGCAAAAACGCAGTGGCTGAAGACAATACAAATGTGGCTGATTAAATATTCTGTTTGATTTACTAAAGTTTGATTGAGGGAGAGAACTCTGAGAACATGGCCTGGAATTCTGAGCAGCTTCTGTTTGTAGTTGGTAGGTCACACCCCCCTTCCCTTCTTGACAGTGGTAGGACGGCCAAACCAAACGAGGCTTTAAACTTAAATAAACTTGAGGAATGCATTACTAATATCAGAAACTGGATGGCCAAGAATTTCCTTTAGCTTAATCCAAGCAAGACTGATTTCCTGCTACTCGGCCCTAATGCAGAGAGAACTAAACTCTCCCAATTTGTCTTGAATATAGATGGCCACACTATTACTCCTAGCTCCACTCTGAGAAATCTAGGCGTGATCTTCGATACCAGCTTGTCTTTTAATGCACATATCAGTAACATAGTTAGGACGGCATTCTTCCATCTGCGCAACTCGCTAAATTACATACTATCCTATCCTTAAAAGACATGGAAAAACTGGACCATGCCTTTATAACTTCTAGGCTGGATTACTGCAACACCCTTTTAGCCGGATGCCCAAATAAGGCTCTACATAAGCTCCAGCTAGTCCAGAGCGCAGCTGCTAGAGTCCTTACTAGAACAAACAAATATGATCATATTTCCCCGATACTGTCCTCACTACACTGGCTACCTGTTAAATTTCGTGTGGACTACAAGATTCTACTCTTACCGTATAAATCACTGAACGGCCTGGCCCCCCAGTATCTCAGTGAACTACTTCACTCATACAAACCCACACGTGCCCTCCGCTCACAAAATAACAGCCTGCTGACAGTACCTAGGTTCAGAAGAACCACAGCAGGTGGTCGAGCCTTTTCTTGTGAAGCCCCGAAACTCTGGAATCTTCTGCCTTCATCCGTTCGGGAATCAGACACACTCTCTACATTTAAATCTAGACTCTAAACTTATTTGTTTGCACAAGCAGTTAGCTGATAACATCTGTTTACCGCTATAATCTACATTTCTCCATAAATGGACCAAATGCCCAAACTTCTCCCTCTTATCTGTCTTCTCAATGAGCAGATCAATGCTGATGGACAACACTGAGGGGCTACCAGTGCAGAGAAATCCTCTACAGGACTCTCAGGACAACACGCACTCAATTCAACAAGTTACAATATCTACCTCTTAGTCCCCTTAATCTGTCTCTGTCTCTCTGTTTCTCTCTTTCTTTCTTTCTTTCTTTCTTTCTTTCCTTCTTTCTCTCTTTCCTTCTCTCTCTCTCTCTCTCTCTCTCTCTCTCTCTCTCTCTCTCTCCCTCTCCCTCTTTCTCTTTTTCCTTTCTTATCTTTGTTTAAGCACTGGAATGACATTTCTCTCATCACATTATAACCCTCAGAGCAGCTAGAGGCACCTGAGCATTAGCTCCACAATGGGTCTCCTGCCCTGTTTCTACAGTTCATCACCCAGCATGACCACAACCTCTACAATGGCATCTGGCTCTGATCATGAACTCTGATCTATGGGTTGGCTCCATCTTGCAGTTACTCCCTCCTGGACTAATCAGACTGGATCTAATAGATGTTATAAAGCTCCTTTGCTATTACTACTTTACCTTAATTCGGGTTGGACCTGAGGAGGTTGGGTTCCACCTTAATAAACATTGATTAACTGATTGATTGCTATAGGACTGAGGAACATATTTATTCTTCATTAAAATTTAAATGGTAAAAAAGGTCATTTGTTTGACATCATTCACATTACCTTAATGCTGCACCCCAAATTAAACCGCCTCTTAGTGACCCTGTATGTACTTCCTGTTCCATTGTACCTTGACACTTTGAATTAGCTCAAAAGTTACTGATAGAAATAAAGAGAGAGAGACTCCACACTCACCTGATACAGTCAGTGTAACAGCTGCACTGGTGTGTGTGTAGATTCGGCCTGTTGACTGTGTTCCCTTACAGGTATAAACACCTGCATGATACTGACCAACACTAGAGATTTCATATTCCTTCCTTTTAGCATCACTGAGAAGATTATTATCCTTATACCATTCATAATTCCAGTAATCTCCACTTTCTATTTCACATGTCAGAGTGACTCTCTCTCCCATCAGTACATGATCAGCTGGCTGGACTTTCACTGTAGCTTTTGGTTTTGCTGTAGAAAACATAATACAGAGGTTTTTGTTACATATAGAGTCCTGTTTATTTAGCTATTAGTTGAGGACACTAAATAAAACCAATGCAGCACTCACCTTGTTCAGTCACTGCAGCTTTTGGTCTCTCTGTTCAAAGATAGCAGATACTGTTAAATCTGACCCTGCTTAACACGATCCAAACACATTCACTCTCTATTAGATTATAGGCCACAAATTATGAAGTTTGAACATTTTTATAATAGCTTCTTTTATAGTAACTGTTAAGAAGGGATCTCAAATAGAGACACATTTTGTAAACACTGACCTTTTGACCTTTGTATAATGTGTTATTTGCAATATATCAAAATACCTGAAAAGCAGCACACTTATTAGCAAGGCTTATATTGAATGGGGTCATAAAGGTCCCCAGTACAAAACTGAAAGCCTGTCATCATACAATAATTATTTTTAGAAATATATTTATTTTTGGGAGATTGTATTATTAAGTGTATATTTGTGATTTTGTATCATACTAAACACATAGATAAATAACTTCACATATCATTGTCTCAGATCCTTTTGAAGGATCCAAACACTATGAGACACACATTAAGAGGAGATGCAGTTACTGATAACTTTTTTATCATTTACCAGGTATGGCAAGTCAAACAGGAGATATTTTATTAACCTTGATATTTTCATTCATGAACATTGATATATATGCAATGGTCTTGTATATGATATATTGAATGAATTAATTAATTACTTGAAGTGATTACATATATATATATATATATATATATATATATATATATATATATATATATATATATATATATATATATATATATATATATTCCTTCCTTTTAGCTTCACTGAGAACACTGAGAATTATTATTCTTTCCCATTGGTAATTCTCCACTTTCTACTTTAGACAAAGTGACTCTCTCTCCCATCAGTACATGATCAGCTGGCTGAACTTTCACTGTAGCTTTTGGTCTTTTTGATTAAAAAAGAGGCAAATACTTTTGAAATATGTACTTTCTGAAGATTAAAAGAACTGTTCAAGAATGCCATAGAATAATGTAAAAATATTGTTTTTGTCCACCAGGTATTCTAAAATAAAGTCATACATAAAATGAAAACAGAACACACCTCTCACTGTAATATTGATTATATCACTGTATTCTTTATTGTGTAATTCTCTCTCCACTACACACTGGAGCTCGTATACTCCTGGATAATCTCTTGTAAAGATGAGTGGGTTCTGATTATTTAAACGTTCCACATGCTGATGATTTATCTTCCAGTAAATCTCCCATCCAGTATACTGTGACGTCTCACAGCTCAGAGTCACTGTGTCTCCAGTATAGACTGAGCTCTGAGGCTCCACCCTCAGCTCAGGTTTTGCTGTTGGTATAAAATGATAAAGTGAGTACAGCTGCTGTAGCCAGTAAATGAAGTAGTTTGAGTTAATGAGCCTAAATTTTTGGAGTTTATGGTCTCTGTGCTCTTTAAACGTTTCCATGCAGACAGTTTATACTTTAACATATTATGTACCTTTCAGTGAAAGACACATATAATCTACATAATTAAATGTGTGTTTACAAGACAACAATAATCTATGAGCCCACTGATCTCTCATGTACAATTAATGTGTTAATATATATGAGTTTGTTGATTTGTTAAAGGAACAGAACTGTATGCACTTGAATAAAAATGAAATAGTACATGTAATGAGTCACCTTGAGTTTGTCCACAGTGGATGAGCAGAGTGGGCACTAGTGTAGAGAGAGGAACACACATGATAACTGAATGTGAAGTATTTACTGTAAACCTGATGAGCTGAGAAACTAAAACGGTTTCAGAAAAACAAATGCCATAAACTATTTAAGTAATTTAAAAAAAGCATACAGTATTTCATTGTTTATTGCAGTTAATGGGATTGATTAAATTTGATAAAATTATTAAACATTTTAGGCTTTTAATTGTAACTTGTGGGAGTCATATGCCACAGTATCTTACATTCTTTTTGTTTACACAAATTCTTTTCTATGACAGACAGACTACAGTGTGTAAAGGCGTTCACTGCAGCATGCAGACACCACAGCAGATGTGGAAGTAAGTCATATGAATGCAAGTCTCAAGTTAATGTGGGAAGATTTAGGCTAGTCAAGTCCTGCTATAAGTCAAGCAAGTGTAACCCTCCTTTAGCTTTAGCACATAATGGGGATGCTGTCAAGGCAGGGATGTGGACCAAAGTTCTAGTTTCTAGGAGTAGTGAGTTGCTTTAAATGAGGAGACTTCAAAACCCAAATTTTTTTAAAAAATATTACTGCTTTGTATTTCTCTTCAGCAAAATCTGGGCCTTAAATACAACACAGAAAACCAAAAAAGAAAAAAAAATATGAGCTTGTACAATGAAATTCGAGTTCACCTTTCAAAAGTGTACCTTGTTTCTGCCCTTTACGTTATTCAGTAATTAACCCCTTAATGCAAATGTTCTAAATTATTTGTTCACTGTTTTATTGTTTGAGTTCTACCTATTTAATGCATTAATGCTTATTAGTTTCACTTAAGTTATGAGTATGTTAATATTTATGGCAAAATTATTTCAAATGTACAAGAAAATTTCACCAAGTCTTCTGTAACAGATTTTACAGCACCACTCAGTGTCCGGATGACAGACTGCAGTTGTAAGTCTGAGGAAAGTGTATTAGCAAAGTTTATTTGCTAATAAAATCTGATTTAAATCGATTTCTCCTTGCTTCTCTCCCTCACTGCAGCTCTCCTTCTCTGTCAGCTTCGCCTCCTCAGCTCTGTGACTTAATGGGGGGTCTAATATGGTAAGAGTAGTTCACTGGTTTTAACAGTTGCATCGAACTCTTAAAAAAACAGTAGTTATATTTACAAGTATAGGCCAAAGTGAGCATTGTGTTACACTTTCCCCTCCTTACTCCTTACTCCTCCTTACTTTGCAGTAGTCTACTCTTCTGCAGTCTTGTTTTCAAGTTGCACACTGTGAATGGGAGCGCAACTGGTGTTTAAACTAGGTCGACAGGCAACTGAGGTTGTCTACCGAAAAAGAGCTCATATGGTGTGAATTGAGTCGATTCATGTTTTGTGCAGTTGTACGAATGCACCAAGGGTTTCATAAAGTCTTAGCAGTGTGTTTTTTTCATGATCTTTGAATGTTTCCAGCATGCTTAGAAGCGTCCGATTAAAACACTCAACTGGGTTCCCTCTAGGATGATATGGGGTGATACAAATTTTATGGATTCTCATGATCCCACACAGTTCCTTTATTGTTTGTGATTCAAAGTCAGTCTCCTGATCACTGTGCAATTTTTCTGGAATGGCATAATACACAATGAAATTCTCTTCATTGACACGTAGCCACAGTACAGGCCTTTTGGTTAAGAGTGGGAATAGCCACAGCAAACTTGGTAAAAAAAAATCTGTAATCACCAGAATATCTTTGGTATTGCGTATATCTGGTTCCAGTGACAAAAAAATATTGTGGCTTTGATATTGACTAATGCTAACCTTACATCAAATGATTTTTGCAAGCAATTTTAATGTTGCAAGCAAATTTTCAATGTTGGAACAAAATCATGAGAGTCTTGCTAGAGTTCATTGCACTTGTGTCATCTCAATCGTTCGGTGTAAGGTTGTCAGGATTGCAGGTTTAAGTCAGTATTTTTCTCGTCCTGGCGTTCCAATAAAATCAACTGTGTTTAATATTGTCTTAAGTCTTGGTTTACGCATATAGTGGCGTGGACATTGTCAACAACCAATAGGAGAGCTCTTGGTTTAAGCTCCAATTGGGAACCCGCGAACCAAGTACAGGAATGTCTGGCAGATATTCGACATGGAGAGGAGTCTGGCTAGGGCTCGGAGACTGAGGTTCTCCCGGACTGTTTAATAGGAGGTGAAGCTGGTGGAGCTGTGGAGTGAACAAGAGTGGCTCTTTGACGTAACTTCCCATTTACACCATGGTTTAAGATTTAAGATACCATTTTGTGCCAATTGTGATTTTCACACAGAGGAATTTGTCTTCTGTATTTAACCCATCCGTGAAGTGAAACACCCACATACATACTCACTAGTGAATACACACACTAGGGGGCAGCAGGTACACTTACACCGAGCGGTGGGCAGCCCTATCCACAGCGCCCGGTGAGCAGTTGGGGGTTGCTTAGTCGCACCTTAGTCGTTACTGTCAGTTCAGGGAATCAAACGTGCAACCCTCCGGTCACAAGGCTGGTTCCCTAACCTCTAGCCCACGACTGTCCAAAAGGACAGAGTGGAAAAGGAAAAAAGGTGAAGTGAAGGGACTACCATACAAATAATCACTGAATTTCTCTGTAACAGCCCATTTAATGGGGTAAAAATTCAAGTTTATGAGCTGGGTATTGCGTTTTACTTGGTGACAATCTACGACTCGCATCGGCAATAACTCTCATAGCGCCCTCCTGAGCCTGGTACAAGGCAGCACCCAAACCAGTGGTGCTAGCCAAGGTGTTTAGCACATATGGCAACCTAGGGTTTGCAAAACCCAGAATCGGAGCAGTGGTGAGTCTCTCAATTATTACATCTAAGAGGTCATCAGAATAATGGTTCTTTTGGATTATGGTAGTTTGCTTTCTTGAATGAGCTTCGCTTGTTCAGAGAAGGATAGCCAGCTGTTAAAGCATTCAAAGGTTTCACAATCTTAGAGTAGTCCAGGATAAACCTTCAATAATATCCAGCAAATCCCAAGAACGTACACAACTCTTTGAGAATTTTAGGATTTAGCCAAGTTTTCAAGCACTTTATCTTCTCTGGATCTGTTTCAATTCTGAGATGCGATATGCTCCAAGTACCTCACAGACGTCTGAAAAAACTTGCACTTTTCTTGAGAAAGTTTTAGTCCATACTCTTTTAAGTGATTTAGCACCCTGAGCAATCTACTTTCCTGCTCTTCTAAGGTGTCAGAGAATATGATCAAATTGTCCAGAAAAACAAAACTTCCTTTAGATGTAGGTCATTCATGCACTTCTCCATTAATCTCTGGAAAGTACTTGGAGCATTTGCAATGCCCTACGGCAAACCCCAGAAACAAACCAAACCAATTTTGGGCTTATCGGATTCTCTTACTTCGATTTGATAGAGAGGATTGAACCTGGAGACCATTAAGGATGGTGCTTCATCAAACCTGAAGGAAATGTTCTCTTGTCTATCGGGTTCAAAGTGGTTCTCTTTTTAGAGTTCTTGACAGCTTTAAGCTGTAACTGTAATAAAACTATGCGTAAAATGGTGGGTGGAGAGGATAAATAGGAAAACTCCTGTGGAATCCCGACCAGGCAGATTCCTCAAATAGCACTGCTTGAATCAAAGTCTTGTATGACTCAAACTAGTGTTCTTTTACCGAACTCAACAAATCCACAGCTGGTGCTCTCAAAAGATTCAAACGTCATGGGTGGCTCACCATCTTGGCTCTTTCACTCAGTATTGCAAATCTGTGAGGCTAAGAGAAAAGGAGGGGGTCCTCTGTTACTGCTTTTACAGCACCACTCCGGATGGCAGACTGCAGTTGTAAGTCTGAGAAAACTGTTTTAGCAAAGTTTATTTGCTAATAAAATCTGATTTAAATTAATTTCTCCTTGCTTCTCTCCCTCACTGCAGCTCTTCTTCTCTGTCAGCTTCGCCTCCTCAGCTCTGTGACTCAATGTGGGGTCTAATATGGTAAGAGTAGTTCATTGGTTGTAACGGTCGCATCGAACTCTTTGTAGTGACCAAATATGAAATCCAATTTAGACGCTGTTTCAGTTCTTACACGCTTTCTTGTTGTATGCACTGTGTTTGGCTGTGAGTCATACCTGTGTCCAAAGGTAGTGGGAGGGGGGCAGGCAGGCAGGCATGCAGGCAGACAAAGGAGTAGGCAGGCAGGCAGGTAGACAAAGGATCAGGCAGGCAAGCAAAGGAGTAGGTAGATAGATAGATAGATAGATAGATACTTTATTGATCCCAGAGGGAAATTCAAGGGACGGAGCTACTGGAACAGGCAGCTACTCGCGTCGGCGCCGGAAGTGATTAATGATTAGGTAGGTAGGTAGGCAGGCAGGTAGGGTTAGGCAAATTGCTTAAAGTTTTAAAATAACCAAACAGGGTGGGTTTCTAAGGTGGAGATTCCAAATGTCCAAAGTTTCCAAAAAAAAAAAAGGTGAGGATTAAGCGTAAGCTGTAAAAACTGTTTGTTCCCTGCATCATCCATGTCCAAGCAATGAGGCCCCATGTGCCTAAAGAAGACACCCTCTTAACTGGTGGTGTATCATGTGACAAGGTGGCAAGTGTCAAAATAAAAGTTTTAAGTTACAGGCCATAGAACTTACGTCAAAATAAATAAATAAATAAATAAATAAATAAATATTGCTCCTACATCTCTGGCCCCTTATAGCAACTGCATAGAGCGTGCTATGATAAATAAACCACAACAAAGGAGCCTATTACTCTACATGGATGAATGCCATTTCCTGTGAAAATTCTTGATGTTGGCAAAACACCACATTTGCCACTTCTGCATCATCAATGGCCTAGACAGATAGTGATTGAACCTGGCCAAATATGCTGAGTTGTCTTGGTTGAGTACCTGATCCAGTCCTTTTTCCTACATCTCTTTGTGACATCCTTTTCTGAACAAGTTGTATAAGCAAGTTCTTAAACTTAAGCATCCATGCTACAGCATTCCTGAGCTTACTCCAACTTGAAAAATAATTAAGTGCTGGTGGCATCGCAGTTGCTTGTAATAGTGGTGTTGACTACAACCACTTCTTTTCTCAACTCTGGGTCATCTGGGGAGATGGAGAATTAGGCCAGTGTTGTGGCAAGTCTTCCAAAAATGTTGGTCCATTGATCCAGGCCTTGTTTTTCAGAAACTCCTCAACATGTAGTCCATGGGAAGCATAATCTGCTGGGTTCATCTTGCCGGGAATGTGTTTCCACTGGAAGACATCAGATGTGCCCCTGATAATGTTGATGCGGTTTGCAAGGAAGGTGTGAAATCGTCTTTTTTCATTTCTGATGTATTTTAGGACAGTGGTCCTTTCTGTCCAAAATACAGACTTCAGTGGTGCCACTCTAGATTTCCCCATAACAAAGGCCACATGTACTTGATCACAGCTGTTAGTCAACCTTAGATATGTCACTGCACCATACCCAGATTCACTAGCATCACAGAAATTATGCAACTGTGCACATTTGATGTCAATCAAAGTTCTTTGGCTTAAAGCAGGGGGTAATGTTGACGTCTCCAAGACTCTGAAGTCCATTCAGCCACCTTTCCAAGCTTGAAAATGTGTGTGTGGAATTTGTTCATCCCAGCTAAGGTTAAGTCTACATAATTCTTGCAAAATATATTTTACTGGAAAGGTCAAGAGTACAAGAAATACAAGAGGGTCGTATAAAGAACTGACCATGGACAGAATTCCTCATCTGGTGCATGGTTGGGCTTTGAGGGACACTGAAGATTTGAAGATATCCCTTTCAGCAAACCATTGCACACTAGGAGCTCACTCCACTGGTAGGTCTTCATTGTCCAGGTCAAGATCTTTCACTTCCTTTGCCCTTTTAGCCTCAGGGATGGATGCTTGGACTACTCGACTGTTACTGGCCCACTTGATCAAGTTGAAACTTCCAGCTGCACAAAGTGCTTTCAGTTCCGGGTACAGATGAATGGCATGGGCATAATCCACGTAAAAATTGGTCAGGACTGTACTGATTGCCTCAGCTGAAAAACAGCTTTTATTGTCCTCGGATGTTCTTCTCAGGGCATAACTAGCACAACTGGATGATGATGTTGCACCAAACAGATGAACAGCCATTCTGTGTTCCATGAATAGTTGCATGATGGCCCCATCCTTCCACCACAAGAAATGAAGAAAATCAACATGCTTTGGTGGGATCTTAACTTGGTGAAACATCTTCTCTAAGATCTCGCCAAGATAACCACATTCTCAAGACGAAAACACACCAAGACTCCAGTCAAAGAGTTTGTAAGGTTTGGGCTTTGTATAAGATCACTGTTGAGAGATGTGCCTTGATAGGATGCAGAACAGTCGACTACCACCAGCGAGTCTCCTTTTTTGGGATGATAGACCCCATGGCGAGGTATGTACCACCCTTTCCCATTGTTCAGAACGAGTTGTTCTGTAGGTACAAGCTCAGCATGTCCACACTTCAAAACGGTATCCATGAATACCTTACATTCCTTGTGGAAAGTCTTATCTTTACTAAACTTTCTTTTTAGGGACACTGCTCTTGTTTGGCATTTCAGGATCACTCTTCTTAAATGGCAATGGCAACGGCAACTGATAACATCCATCATTCAGCTCAGCAAAGCTGTCCATTATTTATATGAAGCTAAGATCTTCCTGAGACATTCCGATCTTATCGTAGGTGTTCTCAGGGAAATCATGATTGAATTGACGGACCAGAAGCTCATTCACGTTTTCAATAGAAATCCACTGTGCATAAGCGTATGGCTTGCCTTGCTTATCAAGACAAGTGTGCTCACCATGGAGGAGACCATTCACTACCCATCCAAGCAGTGTCCTGATAGCAAAAGGCCCAGTGCCATTGCTATTTATTATCCTCCAGGTTTCCATCAGCTTGGGCACATTTATTCCAATTAGCAGGTCAAAGTCAGCATCAATATTTGGTGAACATCTTCTTTCAAATATGGCCATAGTGCAAAGAACTCTTCTTTTTCCAGACTGCTCACTTCCAAACCTCTGATGACCAGGCTGTTGATAGGTTTTTCCTGGCCCATAGTGCACAGAAGGATCCTGCGATGTCTCTTCGCATTCAACTGTCTTCTGAGCCTTTCTGTACAGAAAGTAGCAGAACTACCCAGAAGGAATGCATACGTTTGTACTGTGTGGTTAGAATTACTCAACTTCACCTGAACAGGTATGTTTGCTAGTGTGCAATGATCATCACTGGATCCAAGGTCTTTTTTTTCCAGCGAGACCAGACCGCTGCTCACAGCCCTTTCAGACCCATTTCCTCCCTGTTCTTTCTTCTGGAGTTTGTCATTCCTCTGAATGTGCAGAACGCTTGGATGGTTTTGGAACATACTGAACACGTAAGGCGTTTTTTACAATCTTTACGTGTGTCCTTTTACCAAGCACCCAAAACAAATGCCCTTCGTCTTCAGTAATTCTACATGCTCATTATGAGACCTCGACAACAACTCTTCACATCAATGTATGACGTGTGTACCACTGCAAACTGGGCTCCCTATTTTGGGAAGCTCAATCGTCCTGTCAGGTACAGCTGCCACTGTAGTTGCAAAGCTACTGCTTTTCAGCTTTAGTGGAAGTTTAGAGTCTGGTATAGGCAACAGCTTCTTACCTTATGTGCCTAAGGAAGACACCATCTTAACTGGTGATGTATCATGTGACAAGGTGGCAAGTGTCAAAATAAAAGTCTTAAGTCACAGGCCATAAAACCTATGTCAAAATAAATAAATAAATAAACAAATAAATACATAAATACATAAATACATAAATAAATATGGCTCCTACACTCTTAAAGAAACAGTAGAAACAGAACTCACACTTTACATACTGTATTCAGTTTGTGCTGCAGTGATTCAGGCATTAGTAATTAAGCATGAAAGGAAGGAGTAGTTAATTTCCGACTGTGTGGGGTCTGTAGTAATGAAGGATGTAGGATGAAGTTGGTCATGTCACTGATGTTTGATCTGCAAACCTGTCGCTGTTCTCTCTTTATTATTTTCATCCACAGAACAATAATCTAATCCAAACCTTCTAGCATAGCCACCTTCATGATACAAGCTACTTCTTATGTTTATCTCTACTGACTACTAACTTTGATAGGTTGCCAGGTTTCCGTGCATTGCAATAGAAACAACCCCATCATGTTTCCACACAAAAAAAAAACACCTTAAAATGCAAATATTTAATAATAATTTAAGTAATTTCGAGTCATCTGCCTCAAGTCAAGTCTCAGGTCATGAACAACAAGTCAAAGTCAAGTCGAGTCTTTCATCAGTGTTAGTCCAGTCTCAAGTCCTCATGTGACTTGAGTTCCCCAACTCTGCACCACAGAAACACATTCAGCCAGTGGGAACATGACAACTCAGGGAAGTACATGAGAATCCATGACATCAACAAAACACACAAGAAAGAAGGAAACTATCCTGTAAATGACAAATGTACCAAAACAGGAACAAATGAAACCACAAAGCTGCACAAGAACCAGGGAGCATCATTCACAGTTACGTTACAATATAATAACACATACTAGACAAAGTGGCAAACGGTGGACTAGAACTGACAAGAGACACCTGAGAAAGGAAGAAGCCCCAAACTCGGGACAGGAGAGGAGAGTGACAAGAGGGCAGAAACAGGGAGGAGCTAGAAATAAACAGAAGCACAAGGCAAATGACAGGAGAGACAAATAAATATAGATAGAAACATGAAAATGTGAAGAGAATGACATTTTAAATTAAACAAGGTGAAGGACTCACCTAACACACACACACACGCACGCGCGCACACACACACACAAACACACACAGTTAATTCGACTAAAAGATCACATTCATTCACAGATAGAGAATACCCCATCATCCCAATGGCTGGTTCAACTGAATCCACTGATGTTCTAGCTAAAAGTATTAAAACACATTCCACTTGTGCTGAAACCACCGGCTACTCCTAAGAGGCAACTTCACACAAACAGCAACCATCCATTAATGAGGTGTCTTTCTACATAGGCTTAACTAAGACATTGAGTCGAGTCTGTTGTCCGTTAGTAAAACGCATATGAAGTTAGAAATGGAGAAACCCACATAAAGCCACATTAAATCCGGGCTCAACATGTGAAAGTTGAAAGTTGAAGGTGCTTTATTTGATGACTTGACAGTCAACCACAACCACAGAATCCAGACAATCATTACAAAAGTGTAATGCAGGGCAAAGCAGAGGTAAAGCAGAAGTTGAAAGACCAGGAAGTCAGACACACCAGTGAATTAATCCAAGAGAGTAGTCAGAATATACAAAAGGAGAGTGGAGAACCAGAGAATGTAATTGGGTGACTGGGGACATGTGAGTCTGGGAGACCGGCAGTGTCAGGGAGACCCGGAGGTGTGACACAGCCACATTAAAGCAACTCAAAGTGAATAGAATAAGACAGTTAGACAGTAGCATAATTGACTTAGATTGACTAATTCAGTTAATATCAGTAACGTTTTGGACTTTTAGTGTAATTTAGTTAAACTACCCTAGAGCTTATGATGTCACACAAAATCAGTATGTAGTGCTTCTGCGTAAGAATCACTCACATAGCATTCATTCATATTTAAATTCACATAAACATGCATGTTAAAGGAGTAGCCAATTTCCCAAAGATCCTCCTCCAGCCACAAACGTGCACAGCATGCTGAATGTAGAGTATGGTTTCAGCTCATCAGCAGTGTCTTGCATATTATCTGATTGCTCAACTGTGTCATCATATCTCCAGACTGGAATAGGCACTGCAAAATCGACCAAACCTTAGAATCGAATGAAGAGAACAGGGAACCCTCTGCTTTTTAGCATTGGGGAGGAGTGTAATACCAGCTTAGCCAGTCATGTCAGACCTTAAAGTTGTAAGCAAATCATATCAGACCTGGGGTAGGGTCTCTAACTTTGCTCTGAGTACATTTGGGCCTTTTACTTTAGTATATTCTTAATGAAATGTGGACACAGCAAAGGGCTACAGGCATGTTCACAATGGAGATATGAGGTTTGTGTTTACATTAGGTGAAGATATAATATATATAATCTTCAGGATTAATGGTTAAGAGTGACACCCTACAATGCTACAATGATTTTACCTTCTGCATTAGTAGTCTAACCCAGAACTGAGACTATGAAATGTGAAACGAAGCTGTAGAGTAGTTTACATTTGATTAACTCTGTAGTACTTTGTTAAATGTCTATATCGTTTTTACTCTGGAACTTATTTATTTTTCTAGATGTGCTATTACTATCTGTTCGTTGAGTAGGATTAATGAGATATCCATCTGTACATTATAATTACAGTGAAAACAAAACTAATTTAAATACAAAACAGTGATATAAAGAGAATCTGTACTTACACAGCGTCAGAGAGAGCAGACTGAGCTCCATACTGCACTAGTTACCACCACGGACTGACCAATGATCTACACACTTCCTTTACTCTTATAGACGAATCACAGAGAGAGAGAGAGAGAGAGAGAGAGAGAGGGAAAGAGACAGACCGAGAGAGAGAAAGCGAGACGGAGTGAGTGAGTGAGTGAGAGAGAGAGAGAGAGAGAGAGAGAGAGAGTGAGAGAGCTAAAGCTACTGGTCCTGGAGTTGCCCCTTCCTTTCATTGAGGCACAAAGCAGCCACTTCACCTGAGGAAGGCCTGACCATTCACTGATTAGATGGATCTGAATGTGCAGGACAGGGGCAGGTTTAACAGAGCCTGCTGTTCCTGTATGTGAGGGAAAAGCAAGCGACAGTATAATATAATAAAAATGTATTTTAATATACAAAATAAAAAGCAAAATTTGTCTAAATATACTCAAATCTGAAGGCATTTTTAATCACTTAATCACAGTTATTTATTATTATGTTTCATAACTCTCTTAGTTACAAGCTTTGTTCAATTATAAATTCTGTTTTAATATAAATCATAATTAACTTTCGAGTGGACCAGATGGGAAAGGGCTGCAGTAATGCAGTCTAAAGAAAATAGAGGTGTCAACAGCAGACAGAACGTTAAGCAGCCCAGAGACACTACAGACATTATAGACACCAACAGTGTAAAGAGAAGGCGCTTCAACTTCACTGTATTTTTGTAATCGGATTCACTTTCAGAACCTGATGTGTAAAACGTGTTCCAAAAGAAGCTGGTAAAGGGGGAATGGCTTTCAACCCCTTAGATGGCGCTGCATTAAAACCCAGCAGGCTTCTAAGATTTGCATACCAGTGTCAACAATGTCCAGAAATGCTATCAGGCCTCTCTGGGACTGAGCGCCTCAGACTCCATTGTGTTGTTGCGTGACTAGTCAGCCTTTCACATTACTTATGGACATCATGTTCTCACGGTCAAGAAAAGAAAAAGACCATCCAGCATAAAGTTCAAACACCAGGGCATGTGTGTGTGTTTGTGTGGGTGGAGGTGGGGGGGATTAGTGGGTAACTGGCACATCTGTGAAAAAATAAGAGTGTATGGGAGCAGAAAGGTGTGAACCTGGGTACTACCTGAAGACACAACACTTCCAACCACAGAGGCAGGAACTGAGTGTGAGAACTGACTGCCAAACAGAGTTCACGGCAGAGTTCATTCTACCACTCAGGGGCAGGGAAATGGGCACAACCGGTGCCTAAACCACCTCAAATGGCTCCTTTCAATGAGGAGGAGTAGTGACTCTACTTTGAGCTCTTCCCATATGGCTGAGCTGTCAAGTATGGTGTGGCTCACTTCCCAGCAAAGAAAGCCTATTTCCATTACTTGTTCTCACAATCTCAGTTTTTCGGTTCTAACCCAAAACTCATGATCATACGTGCGGGTGGGGATGTAAACTGACCAGTACTCTTCACCACTACACTCTGGTACAGTGACCACATTACTGCTGCCACCTGTGGCTGATCTCCCATCCCTCATGAACAAGGCCCCAAAGTAGCTCCTCCACCTCCTCTTGTCTGGCCTTGTCATGACTGAAATGCTTGTGAGCTATGACGTCAGGAGCGGTAGGGTCTCCTGGTAGGGTCCCAGTGAGGTCTGTTGTTTGGTCTAATCGGGAATGGTGTGCTTGTATACCGATAGATACATTGTTTCTGTTGCACCATCTCAGGGCAGACCACCAAGCCTGAATTCAGTGTTGGTTTGACCCCCACTCTTCTGTTTGTCTTTTTTTCCATCCCTCTTCCTCCTATAGAGTCCCATTTTAACCCTATTGCTCCCTTTAACCTTCAGCCCCCAAACTGCAGGTGCCTAACCTCTAATGCACATCTATAAGGACCCTCACTCCTCTATGTGTTGTTTATTCATCCCTCCCTTCTATAGATTCCCATTCATTTTAAGCACTTGACCACTTAGCCAACTTATCAACTCTCAACAACCACTCTATTAACATCCTTTACACCATAGCAGCTGCCTAGCAACACCCAAGACATCACAACAACTGACTAGCAACACCATAGCAACCATTTTGGATTCTATAGCAGCCGCCTAGCAACAGCATAGCAACCATATGGGATACAATAGCAACCACCTAGCAACGTCTTAGCCACCACATGGGATTTCATAGCAACTGCTTAGGAACACCTTAGTGGTCACCTAGAACACCATAGCAACCACCAAGCATATAATAGAAACCACCCAACATATAATAGCAACCACCTGGAATATCATAGCAAACACTTAGCAACACCATAGCAATTACCCAGGATACCAAATCAACCACCTAGCAACTCCTTTGAATCAACTGGGATACCATAGCAACCGCCTAGCAACACCACAGCAACCATCTGGGATACCATAGCAACCAGCTGGGATACTATAGCATCCACCTAGAAACACCATAGAAATCATCTGGAATACTATAGGAACCACAAAGCAACACCATAGCAACCTGGTGAGATATCATAGCAACCACCTAGCAGCAGCTTAGCATTCATCTGGGATACCATACCAACCACATAGCAACACCTTAGAAACCACCTAAGATAACATAGCAATCCTCTGCAACTGCTCAGCTGCAGCAGCTTAGCATCTATCTTGGATACCATAGTAACTACACAGCAACACCTTAGCAACCACCTGAAATACCATAGCATCCACCTATCAACACCATTGAAATCAACTGGAATACCATAGTAACCACGTAGCAACTCCAAAACAGCCCTCTGGGATACCATAGCAACCACCTAGCAACACCTTAGGAACCAACTGGAATACCATAGCAAACGGCTGGCAACACCATAGCAACAAATATTTACATATTTATACATTTATATCTTAGCATATAAATCACTGTGATCATGTTTTCTGCTAACATCTCTATTACATTGCATGCAGCATGCTAAGACTAACACAATGTGCAAATTATTATGATTATTATTTGATTTTTTTTAGATGAAATGTATGAGGTTTAAAAAAGATATTTCATTCCTGGTGTCCTGTACTAGAGCTGCTGCTGTCAAAAAGACCTGACTAAAGCATGGTTAGGTCATATCCACGGTCAGTGTTGAATACAGGACCTTCAGAAGTCTTTCTCTCTAAATGTGTGCCGCCCGATCAGCTTAAAGCCTGTCACTTCACTTCCACTGTCACTTCTTCGTAATGTCAGCAGAAAAATGTAATGCCTTGAGTCCAGGCCCCGACAGACTAACCAATGAGAGAGTTAGCCTGGTTGTTCTACCAGAATGCTCAGTTTTAAAATTTGAATACTTTACTTCCAGCCTAAACTTAACAATGGAATAAGAGCACTACTACAGTACTTACAGACTTTAGATGCATCGAGCTTATTCAAGCTTATTAATTTCCAGAAATAAGGCCGCCTCCTGAAGGCCCTGAGGTTAAATTGACACTTAATCAATGTTAATTGCTGTCTGCGAATAAAGAACAGAACATGAGAGATGTTGTTAAAAAAGATATTTATTTGTGTTAACACCAGGTATATAAATCATAAAATCATAATAATCATAATAAAAATCAAGAAATAGGTTACAGTATGTTGAGAATCAGAATAAAAACGTGATCACCATTTAGTGAATATTTTTAGTTTGATCAGTAATAAAGCTAATGAATAAAATAAAGGATAATATATAAAACTAAATAACCTGACTAAAACGCATTCAGCATCAAAAGTCAAAAATATGGCTACAGGAAATACATAGAATGGAAAAGCAAAGCAAAAATAATTTTCAAAGACCAAATCTACCACTCAGTTTTATTTAACGTCGAAGAGACACAAGCACACAAAAAAACCAAAAAAAAAAAACAAACAAAAAAAAAAAAAAAAAAAAACAAAAAAACAAAAACAAACAAAACAAAAAAAAAACAAAAAAAAAAAAACACAAAAAACAAAAAAACAAAAACACAAAAAAACAAAAACCCAAAACAAAAAAAAAACAACAAACAAAAAAACAGTGTCTGCTTATGTTGTGTTGATTCATAGTGAAAATAAATTACCGAGGAACAAATATTTAAGACAAACAGGTCCCTCTGCTCTAGTTTAGCTCTATTTTAGAGGACGCATGATACAGAAAGGATTTTCAAATTTTGATTTGTTAAGTCACAAGGCACTTTTCTATTTCACCTCAGTCTTACATTAGCTCAGGAAGGTGCCACTGTTTCTGGATCTTATTCATACAGGGTTTCTTCTTTGAATAGGATGGGTTTATTGTACATTTGTGGATGCAGTGACAAATGCAGTGTGTGGACAGACAAGGGTTTTCAAAAGTGTTCCTGACTTCCTGATGCAGTGCCATCTAACGGCACCAATGAAAGTCCCATCCACTCAAATTTGATTTTGGGCCTTGTTCCTTGCATATGGAGTGATGGTTCTGTTTTTCACATTGAGAAATATTATATATAACCTTTATTCTTGAACTGTTGCTCTATTTGCCTGCACAGTTGGTAACTTGAAGATTTGGAGTCTTTTGGATGCTTTTTTAAATACCCAGTCATGTTTCCACCACTGGAAATCCATATCTGTAAGTTTTTTTATTATTTCAAATAGACACTCTGAGCGTATGAGAAAGATGTGAACCTGGGTTCTACCTGACGATACGGGTCATCAGACCACAGAGGAACTAACTGAGTGTGAAAACGGACTGCAGTACAGAGTATAGAGGGAAGTTCTTTCCACCATTCAGGAGCAAGAACACCAAAACATAGAGAGCCAGTTTAACAATGCTTAGCCCCAGCCAGGAATCAAACCCAGGCCCTTCTGACCCTTTTGCTGTAAGACAAAAGTGCGACCCACTGCACCTCTGTGGCGCCTCCTACATAATGATTATATTTAACTAGAATAAACCAAACTTCCAAAATTCCATAATTTTACATATATATATATATATATATATATATATATATATATATATATATATATATATATTTTTTTTTTTTTTTTTTTTCCCAAAAATCCTAAAGTTTCTGGGAAGTCCTGAAGTTTTCATACATCTAAATTAGTGCTTGATCAAAGCTAAATAAATATCAGGCAACATAAATAACACACACACACACACACACACACATATATATATATATATACATATATATATATATATATATATATATATATATATATATATATATATATATATATATATATATATACAGTTGCAAGAAAAAGTTTGTGAACCTTTTGGGATTACTTGGATTTCTAACTTACAACAACAGACAAACACAGGCTGCTTAAACGAGTTTAAATGCCGGTGCAAATTGACAGCAGCTGTTTAGTAATCAGGTGATGCAGAGGGAATCAGATTTGGTGGTAGCAAGCATGTGTAGCTGACGTCTTTGAGTGAAGCCCTCTGGGAAGTGGTACTATACTATACTATATATACTACACTATACTAGTTCATCACGTGTCAAAGTACGTTTGTCTGTGAAAGTGTGTGCACAAGAATAGCTACACCCAGAAGGAATCAACCAACATGAGTGAAGTGTGGTGGGTAGGTCTGACATCATGAGACATGCGAATGATTCAAGTTTCACACTCAGCCACACATAAGATGTAAGCAAGGACAAACCTTGCTGCTGCACCTGTGTAACTAGTGAAGTATGCATAGAGAAGAGCTTGACAGCAATTTGTGCAGTAGGAAGAGTTGGAGAGGGGTTACATTGTAGGGCTCCGGGAAGCGGAACTGCTTTATCGAGTATAGTGCCATACCTGTCATGCTGATATGACCTTAGCACACTGTTGGTGGCAGTGGGTAGAAGAAGGCATGCACCAGGAACATAAACGGGAGACCTGGGAGACCTACACAAACCACAGGGAGAGAGAACCGGCGAACTGTCCTTCGGGCAATTACTGCGAAAATTCAGCGAGCAGTGATGCCCTCAATGAGTTATCCTGTTGCTAGCAGCATTGGTAAACAGCTGCAAAACACAGAACTACATGCCTGCAGAACGCAACAACAACCCTTAACGCCACATCAATGTCCACCACACATTGCAATGGTGTCGTGCCAGACTGTGATGGAGTGACTGAGAATAGCAGGCGGTCATCTTTAGTAACGAGTCCCGCTTTATTGTTATAATATCAAAATAATGTTTATTTCATTAAAACAGAACACAAGCAAGACATATAGGTTGCAAAACATTTCATCACCAACTTCATCATTAATTTATGGATATGTTATAATAATAAAATGAACGATAAAAAAATGAAACTAAGCAAACTGGCTAAAATTCATTCAGCAATAAAACACAAGCTGACAGAAAATATAAAATCATATAAAACAAAACAACAAACAAGTGATCATGTTTAATTCTACCAGATCTACTACCTGACTGGGTCTAAACAGATGATATTCAGAGTTAGCATGGTTCTATAACACAGTGTCAGATTTCTAACAGGATAATGATTCTCAGAGTCACTAGATTAATAAATTTGGTAACTGTACTTGTGCTGTAGGCATTTTAATCTCTGGTTCCTGTCCCCACCATCAAAACACTTAGAATTACCTTATGTATATTAAATTAAATTAAAACTTTTACTGATTATAACTATAATGTAATTACATGCAAGTAATGTAAAATCATCGCATTCAGCTTTCAGCACTCAAGATGACGCAACTTCCATCACTGGCTATGTTCTGCTCTCTTCATCAGGATCAGCTGTGAAAAACACAGTGATGAATATTTCTCATTAGTATTTCATCAGACGTTATATACTATTATATAAACACTACTGACACTTTAGAGCTCTTACCTCCAGCTCTGTAGCATTTCACCCCCAGCACGATGGACACTAGCAAATATGGAGACACTGCCATTAAACTGCTGAGCAGACTGAGCACTGAGACTGGAGCTCCTGAAGTGGATGAACCTGATACACACACAATACAATCACTGTACTGTAGAACAGAGATCACTGTTAAACACATCCTCATGGAAATATGAATTATGATTATTAGATATTTACTGCAGCAGACCTCTGACTGAGAGCCAGCTCTTTGGTGACTCTCCTTTCTCTGGGTGTGTACAGTGGTAGAGACCTGCATCTGACTTTGAGACAGTACGGATGATCATCTCTCCTGTAGTCTGGGTCTGGAGCAGTGATCCATCTCTATAGAAATCAGCTGTGAGGTCTGAGGGCTTTGTGGAGTGATATAAACAGCGGAGAGTCAGAGAGTCTCCCTCAGTCACAGGATGGACAGGACTGTCCAGAACCACATCACCACCTGTAGGAGAGAGTAAGACCATAGAGAAACAGAGAGTGGAGAATACAGTGATGATCTGAACACAGAGAACTCTATCATTAGTAGATATTAGAGACCGTGAGGTAAAGTGGAATGCAGAGTTCTCATGTCTGGATAGTGAACTATTTAAGCTTAAACTTGATTGACTATCCCGTATACAATGCCCTGTATGTATCAGAGTTACTGTTAGTGAATAATATAGACTCACTGTGTACTGTGATGTTGAGAGGATCACTTCCTCCTCCAGATTCAGACTGACACCAGTAAACTCCAGTGTGGGATGTGTAGAGGGAGCTGATGTTGCATGTAGATCCTGTAACTGATGAACAATCTGACACCTCCCCACTGTGTGTGTATCGTCTCACTCTCCATCCAGTAGAGTCACTCTGTCCCTCACAGCTCAGTGAGAGGGAGTGACCACTAAAGTGTTGAGATCTGCTGGGACTGATGATCAGAGAGGCTGGAGGAGATGTACCTGAACATGCACGAAGATACACATGTAGCATGTTGCTAAATGCTAATGCTAAGCAAATATACTGATCACTAAAAGAATGGATTTGATAAATACAGCACATATACAGTAGTTCATTTCTATATCTCCTCACCAGTGATCCATAGAGGCTGTGGAGAGCTGCACTGTGTCTGATAGGCTGGTTCTCCTCTCTCTGCTCTGCACACATAAACTCCTGTGTGATGTAGAGCAGCAGGACTGAGAGTGTAGGAGCCTCCAGCGTCTCTCCTGCTGTCTGACAGGAGCTCTACACCATACATAACATTACCATGAGCGTCTCTTATCTGCTTTAAGCCTCGTCTGTAGGGAACAGCTCTGTACCAGCTGAATGTCCAGCCTGTAGAGAAGCCTGTAACCTCACAGCTTAGAGTCACTGAGTCTCCTTCAGTCAGCCAGCTCTGTGGAGACACACTCAGTACTGCCTGAGCTACATCTGACGGAGAGAAGATGGAGAATAGAACAGACTAAATTAAGTTTCTACACAGTGATAAGATTATTACATACAGTATAATTAATGAGAAGATTAAAACTGATCCACAGACTCACCAGACACAGTCAGTGTAACAGCATCACTGATCTCTGATTTCTGAAGGTCGTTTGTTCTTTCTCCTCTGCAGGTGTATTTACCAGCGTTAGACTCTGTAACAGAGCTGATTGTGAACTCCTGTGTTCTTCTGTTTGGGTACAAACTGTCATCTTTATACCAGCTGTAAGTCCACTCAGTGTCTCCTCCTGCCTGTATGTCACATCTCAGAGTGACCGGCTCTCCTTTAAACACCTGCTTCTCAGGCTTTATGTTCACCATGGCTTTATTACTCTCTGTAAGACATAGTTCCCAACACCATCATTGAAATGAAAGGCAATAATATTAAATCATTATTTTTACTCATCATTTAATGCACAGTTCTTTGCAGTCACATACTTATTTGTAAGGTCTCTTTATAAGCTCTTAAATCAGAAATTATAAAACAGCTAGTAGTTAGAAGCATGTTTGAAATTGTCATATATTAATTCGTCAGGTTTCTGATGTTTTATAAAAGCAGTAAGACACTTAAGAGCATGTGTCTTAATTTCACATCCTGGGGAACCTAAAGGTTGCTTTAGAATATCCCAAGACACATAAAACCCACAAGCTCTGTTAGATAACAGTACAACATGGTTAGTTAGATGTGTTGGATAAGTTTGCCATTATTTCCTCTGTAAATTTTATTGACATTGTATTATTTGATATCAGATACGCCAGTGTGAATAATAAGTGGACTCAAACTAAAATAGAACAATGGATAAAACAATGTAATTGTTTTAGGTTTAGCTTTGGTTTGAATAAAGAGAACCAAACGGCTGTTGATGCTTTTAAGTGCATGTAATTGTGTTGTAACTCATTCAGTACTACCGACTGTTAAAATTCAGCACTATACCACTTACCAGTAACGTTTACCCAGAGTGCATCACTGTAGTGTGTGTAGTAGACTGGGTTTCCTCTGCCAGCTCTGCACCTGTACTGACCTCCATCAGAGACTCTAACTGAGCTGATGGTGTAGATGTTGGTGATGGTCTTCTTCTCAGGGCTCTGTGTGTGTTTGGACCAGTAGAACGTCCATCCAGCAGACTGAGGAAGTGTACAGTACAGAGTCACTGTGTTTCCTGTCAGTACAGCTCCTTCATATCCTGAGGTGACTGTAGGTCTGACTTTTTCTGTTGATGAAGAACAAAGTTTAGCTGATTAAACATTCTTGTTCATTTAATTTTCATGGTAACACAGACACATGGTAATGCATCAAGAGAAACAAAAGACTGAAAGCTCTCCAACATGACAGAAATCTTTCTAATGTAGTAAATACACATTATAAAAATTATATCTTAAAAAATAGTGAAAGGTGTCACTGAGGAATTCCTGACGCATGTTACCGTGTCCTACAAACGATAAATGCCAGCATAGCTCATCACTAGCATATGTTGTGGATGCTGTTGTGCTGGAGCAATCCAGAGCAATCTTGCTGGCTCACCAGCAGGGAGACACTCACACTGCAGTGTTAAAGCTATTAACAGACAGACCTATGCTGCTCTCTTTCCACCAACAAAGTGCCAGTGCTCATGCCCATGCTGGTTCGCCGGCTCTACTGAACCTGTTAAGAATGAGCCCTCTTTTCTACTGGTTTTAGAGCAGAGTGATTATATATCTCGAGGTGGGCGGTCCTTAGTCCATAAGCACAAGTCAGAGGACAACACATAAAACAAACATGGTGGAGCATGTTCTTCAAGGGAAAACCTTACTTTCTGCTCTCAACTGTCAGCTTTAGTGTGCAGCCCAGGGAGACTGTCATAGACAACGATTACGTGTTTGCCAGACACCTCATAGTATACGTTCCTCTTTCTGTTATAAACGTGTTATTGGGAACGTGTTACTGTTATAAGGCCACATGTTAAC
>JAMWET010001844.1:0-21062 GCA_024036415.1 Prochilodus magdalenae
AGCAAATCCTGAAGCTGGATATGTGAGAAGCAGGACTCCCCCCCCCCCCCCCCCCCACAACTTTGTCCCATCCCTCCGAGAGAGGCAGACAGATTTTGGGATTCAGTTTCCTGTTCCACAAGCCCAGGGACCAATGGTACACTAAGTCATACCACAAAAACTTTAACTAGGATCCTGTCCCTGACTGTGACGAAGACACACTGCCCCTAGGTGTCACACTTTGTCGTGGCAGATGAACCCTATGTAGAGGTGGCCTAACTGGTTGGACCCAATGAGAGACCAACTCACCTGTCCGGGTCCTCGAATCACATTGGGGCAGCTCAGTCCATGACCCCTTGCTGGCCAGCTCAACTCCGTTCATGGTAGCGTTCAGGTTTGTATCCGGTGATGGAGGGATGTCCATCGAAGGAAGATAAGAGAGAGAGTCCCAAACGCAATCTTCGACGTCCTAAGGTTTCTAGCTGCCATTTCCGACTGAGCCCACAGTTTATAAGACCCCAGTGCTTGGCGCCCCTATGTGGTCCAGCATGATAATGAGTATCTCCCCCTAAACACTAACTTTCCCTAACACCTGTTATTTAGTGAAATGCATTAGGCCATTCAGGAACATCCTCAAAGTATCCATGACCATGAGTATCCGGTGCTTTTCCTTGTATGTGGATCGATTTCAAAACCAAACGGGCCAATGGTGTGCATGACCAAAAAGTTCTGACCACGTCACATGATTCCAAAGTCCAGTGATGTTTTTCCTTCATGGAATCTTTTCCCGTAGACCTCTGGCCATGAGGGATGCATCTGAAAGAGTACTGAACTGTGGTCTTTGGGTTCCCTGGATTCCTCTTTTCGTCTCTTATCATCCCCCTCTCAGCTGGAGGTGGGTGGGGGGGTGGTGCTGTATGCAGCTCTTTGGCTTTTACCTGTGTTGATGGATGATGAAGGGTTTTACACCCCGGGGAAACGGAGTTCCTGTAGAGTAGGAGCAATAAAACCGGGAATATCTTCCCACTAAAGATGCAAATATCTTTTTTTCATCCAAGCTGTTCTTCAGCGGTGCGAGTGAGTCGGCTCCAAGTGTTTATAAAAGAAGACACTATTCCTGAAATACACTCATCAAAAGAATAGCTGCACAAACAGCCGCACCCAGAAGGAACCAACCCACAAGGACGGGCCTTATCGCTGTACCTGCCTGACCCAACAGCCACGACTGGGGACATCCAGCGAGCAGTGGTGTCCTCCAGGAGTCATCCTGTTAGTGCAGCACCATTGGCAGACGGCTGCACCACGCAGGACTACATGTACACAGACCGTTACCACGACTGTCCTTAACACCACGTCACCGTCACCAACGAACGCAATGGTGTCGTACCAGACTGTCCTCATGCCCATCATGAGTCATCCTGTTAGCACCAGCACCATTGTCTGCCGGCCATACGATGCAGGACTACGTACACTGAGACCGTTATGCCGAACTGTTTGGTTGCCTGATGGCGTAACCACAGCCCTCCAACGGCAGTTTGAGCAGGCCATAGCAGCGTAGACAGCCAAGGGTGAGGGTCACGTCCTCAGCGCACATGAGCAGCACCACTGCTGGCGGGGTGCAGAGGAAGCAGACCCCAGGGGGAGGTCTGTGAGGGCACTGGGATGGTCCACCTTTGACGAGGTGTGAAGGTGAGTGAAAGCTTAGGTGTGTAGTCAATTCATTCATTTGATAGTTAATCTGCCCATCTGTCTATCTACACATCTGATCAATCATCTGTTTGTTTGTTTGCCCATCCATCCATCCATCTACACGTCTGATCATCTGTTCTTTCACTTTCTTTTCACTTTTATTTGTTGGTTCGTTCATCTACCCACCCACATGTCTGATTATCCACTCCTTTACTAGTGGCTTTATCCGTTTGTCTGTCCGTTCATTCATTCATCTCCACATCTGTTGATTTGTTTCTGTACAAGCTTCATTCATTCGTTCGTTCATCTGCCCATCTACCCGTCTGATCATTCATTCCTTTGTTTGGTGGTGTATCCATTTGTTTGTTTGTCTTTCCATCCATCCATCTACACATCTGTTCATACATTTCTTTACAAGTTGTTTCATTCGTTTGTTCATTCGTCTGCCCATCTACATGTCTGATCATCCATTCTTTTGCCTGGTACTTCACGAGTTGCTCTATCCGTTTGTCCGTCCATCTATCTCCACGTCATGTTCATTCGTTTGTTAGTTAATCTGTCCATCTCTCTATCTACACGTCTGATCATTCGTTTGTTTGTTCGCCTATTTATCCGTCTACACATCTGATCATCTGTTCATGGATGGAGTTCTTCCATCTCCACACATATACAGGGGTTGGACAATGAAACTGAAACACCTGTCATCTGATGGTTGGTGTAGCTCAGCAGATAACACCACTACCTGTTAGGGAGCCACCACCACACGTGGGAGACTGGGGTTCAAATCCCTGTCTGGGTGACTATGCTGTGCTACACCAATAAGAGTCCTTGGGCAGGACTCCTAACACTGCACTGGCCCACCTGTAATTGGTTAACCTTGTAAGTCGCTCTGGATAAGAGCGTCAGCTAAATGCCGTAAATGTCATTTTAGTGTGGGAGGTCTCATGGCTAAATTGGACCAGCCTGGTGGCCAATCTTCATTAACTGCACATTGCACCAGTAAGAGCAGAGTGTGAAGGTTCAGTTAGCAGGTAAGAGCACAGTTCTGCTCAAAATACTGCAATGCCCACAGCATTATGGGACATACCAGAGTTCAAAAGAGGACAGACTGTTGGTGCACGTCTTGCTGGCGCATCTGTGACCAAGACAGCAAGTCTTTGTGATGTATCAAGAGCCACGGTATCCAGGGTAATGTCCAGCATACCCACCAGGAAGGACGAACCTCCACCAGCATCACGTTAGTGACCTGGCCACTATCCTGCAAGAAGAATGTCTTAAACTCCCTATTGACCACTGTGCAGGACGCAGTATATGTCATTCCCAAGACCAACTGACGCTGTATTGGCTGCAAAAGGAGGCCCTACACCATACTAATAAATGACTGTGGTCTAAAACCAGGTGTTTCAGTTTCATTGTCCAACCCCTGTATATACACACACTACAGGTGTAGAATATGGAGGACCATAACAGTAGGTCAGTCTATATGTAAAGTGCAGAGTGATGATTGTCCATGGAGATCATCGTTTAGATGGTTTAGGTGAGATGTGCTGAACCAGGTCCATATACCGATGCCTCAGCACTACTGGCTGTTCAGTAGCCTGATGATAGCCAGTAGAAACGATCTTGGAGACGGCTTGTTCTGGACTTTATGCTTTGGAACCCCTTAGAAGCCTAAGTAGCGTCCAGTTACTGGCGTAGGATTACCAACTGGTTAGATCGTTCACATAAGCACCGACTTCCCCATGATAAATCTTGAACATGCCGGCCAATAAATGGATCTGCCAGGTCGCTGGTTAAAAAGGCATGACCCATTAAAGACAATGTGATCATTCCATCATGTAAATTAGGCTGGGTGAAGACGGTGAAATCATCCATATTCCGGGCCTGGGTCTTTCGATCGGCACCTTGAGAAGGAAAAGTACGTCGACTACTTTATAGTTTAACATCACGGCAGCCCAAACCCTTCATCCCCCTTAGTTCCAGTCCGAGCTCACAGTTACAGCCCGACTCAAGATACTGAATTGTGAAGAAGTGCTGTTGTATGGGCATGTAAAGGTGATTCAGCATGGTTAAGAAGACAGTTACAGCGAGCCTGAATGGCGCAGGCCGAGAGTTTAATAGATGATCTAATCCTCCAGTGCATCGTAAGCTGCAGACTCTCACGCTGACAAGCCATTCACCCTCTTCTGTCGGTTCAGCAAAGAATTAAAGACGCTGGATATGACTTGCAAACGAAGCCTGCCCCCTGACAATTAATGCAAAGCCAACAGGCCATGAAGGAATGATTAATTAGTTCATCATGGAGGAGACAACGGCGCTCCGACTGCAAACAGCCTCGTACGGAAAGAGCTGCCGAGCAATCTGCTGCAACAGCCAAGTTCAGGCAAGCACTCATCCTCACCTGGATGCAGGGGGGGTCCACAGAGCTCGGTACGGCACCAGTCGAACGAGGGAACAGATGGATGGACAGACAAACAAACAGATAGACCACCAAACCAAGGAATGAACGATCAGACATGGGCAGATGAACGAACAAATGAATGAAGCTTGTAGAGAAACAAATCAACAGATGTGGAGATGAATGAATGAATGGACAGACAAACGGATGAAGCCACTAGTGAAGGAACGGATAATCAGACATGTAGGTGGGAAGATGAACGAGTGAAGCAACCTGTGAAAGAACAGATGATCAGATGTGTAGACAGATAAATAGGCGAACAAACAAACGAATGATCAGACGTGTAGATAGAGAGATAGACAGATTAACTAACAAACGATTGAACATGATGTGGAGATAGATGGACGGACAAACAGATAGAGCAACTCGTGAAGTACCAGGCAAAAGAACAGATGACCAGACAGTTAGATGGGCAGACGAATGTACAAATGAGTGAAGCAACTTGTAAAGAAATGAATGAACAGATGTGGAGACGGATGGACGGAAAGACAAACGGATGAAGCAACTGGCAAAGGAAAGGATAATCAGACATGAAGATGGACAGATGGGCAGATGAACGAACACACGAGTGAAGCAACACGTGAAGAAGCGAATGAACATGATGTGGAGACGGATGGATGGACAAATGGATAGAGCAACTCGTAAAACACCATGCAAAAGAACAGATAATCAGACATGTAGATGGGCAGATAAATGAACAAAGGAATGAAGCAACTTGTAAAGAAATGAATGAACAGATGTGCAGATGGATGGATGGAAAGACAAACGGATAGACCACCAAACAAAGGTATGAACGATCAGACATGGGCAGATAAACGAACAAATGAATGAAGCTTGTAGAGAAACAAATCAACAGATGTGGAGATGAATGAATGAATGGACAGACAAACGGATAAAGCCACTAGTGAAGGAACTGATAATCAGACATGTGGGTGGGTAGATGAACGAACCAATGAGTGAGGCAATCTTTGAAAGAACAGATGATCAGATGTGTAGACGGATAAATAGGCGAACAAACAAACGAATGATCAGACGTGTAGATAGAGAGATGGACAGATTAACTAACAAACGATTGAACATGATGTGGAGATAGATGGACGGACAAACGGATAGAGCAACTCGTGAAGTACAAAAGAATGGATGATCAGACAGGTAGATGGGCAGATGAATGAACAAACAAGTGAAGCAACTTGTAAAGAAATGAATGAACAGATGTGCAGATGGATGGATGGAAAGACAAACAAACAAACAAAGGAATGAATGATCAGACGGGTAGATGGACAGATGAACGAACAAATGAGTGAAGCTTGTAGAGAAACAAATCAACAGATGTGGAGGTGAATGAATGAATGAACTGACAGACAAACGGATAAAGCCACTAGTGAAGGAACGGATAATCAGACATGTAGGTGGGAAGATGAACGAGTGAAGCAACCTGTGAAAGAACAGATGATCAGATGTGTAGACAGATAAATAGGTGAACAAACAAACGAATGATCAGACGTGTAGATAGAGAGATAGACAGATTAACTAACAAACGATTGAACATGATGTGGAGATAGATGGACGGACAAACAGATAGAGCAACTCGTGAAATACCAGGCAAAAGAACAGATGATCAGACATGTAGATGGGCAGACGAATGAAGAAACGAATGAAGAAACTTGTGAAGAAATGAATGAATAGATGTGTAGATGGAAAGACAAACAGATGAAGCACCAAGAGAAGGGACGGAAGGAACAAACGAATGCAGGACCTTGTAAAAGATCAGATGATCAGACAAAAGAGCAAAGCCAGTAAAACACGAAGGAACAGGGGTGTGGATGGATGGATGGACAAACGAGTGAAGTACCAGGCAAAGGAATGGATGATCAGACATGTAGATGTGCGGATGAACGAACAAACGAGTGAAGCAACTTGTGAAGAAATGAATGAACAGATGTGCAGATGGATGGATGGACAGACAAACGAATGAAGCAACTAGTGAAGGAATGGATGATCAGACATGGAGACGAACCAACGAATGAAGGAAGTTGTTAGGAGGGGAACAGACAAGCCTGCAAATAGACAGACACAGCAACAGATGTGCAGATGGATGGAGGGGGGATCCGAGGTGGAGGCGGGGCCTTCGTGTCATTCACGGATTCCTACACAATGTGTATAAGGGGCGTACTGGGCCGAGCGGTTCAGGCCTGGCGTGTAGGAACGGTTCCTTCTATTGACCAGTAATAGCTACACACGAGTGGGCGGTGTTTACTGTGCGGTTCCCAAGGAAACCCGTGCGGTGGGAGATTAGATGTGGGAATGTTATATGGAAGCGGGTCAGCATGAGCGCAGGGCATGAGGGGACTTGTGTACTGCTGTGCAGGATCGCCTCCTCTTTGCTCAGAGCGTTCGGATGCAGCTTCTCCACGTCCAGCTTTATATTAACCGGGTAAGGTTCCGCGTTCCTGGAGAAGATGGTGTGTTCAGGGCACCATCACAACTAGCCTGTTACCAGGGACGATACAGATAAACACTTAACATTTAATAGTTTAATCACTCATCATCAAAGGAATAGCCGCACCCAGAAGGAGGTGTGGGAGTGCGGTGGTGTTGGGAAGGAAGATAAAGGTGACCAGGATCAATAACTGATGATAAATTTAGACTGATATGATCAATATTTATTGAGCTACACATACAGAAGTTGTGTCTATGTGTGGTTGCGTGTGTGTGGTTGTGTGTGTGTGGGCCTATGTGGTTGTGTGTGTGTGTGTGTGGTTGCGTGTGTGTGGGCCTATGTGGTTGTGTGTGTAGTTATGCGTGTGTGTGTGTGTGGTTACGTCTCTGTGTGGGGGCATGTGTGTGTGTGGGCCTATGTGGTTGTGTGTGTGTGGGCCTATGTGGTTGTGTGTGTGTGTGTGTGTGGTTGTGTGTGTGTGGGCCTATGTGGTTGTGTGTGTGTGTGTATGTGTGATTGTGTGTGTGTGTGTGGTTTTGTGTGTAGTTATGTGTGTGTGGTTGTGTGTGTGTGGGCCTATGTGGTTGTGTGTGTGTGTGGTTGTGTGTGGGCCTATGTGGTTGTGTGTGTGGTTGTGTGTGTGTGGTTTTGTGTGTAGTTATGCGTGTGTGTGGGGGTGGTTGTGTGTGTGTGTGTTTACGTTTCTGTGTGGGGGCGTGTGTGTGTGTGTGTGGTTGTGTGTGTGTGGGCCTATGTGGTTGTGTGTGTGTGTGGTTGTGTGTGTAGTTATGCCTGTGTGTGGGGGTGGTTGTGTGTGTGCGTGTGGTTACGTCTTTGTGTGGGGGCATGTTTGTGTGTGTGTGGTTGTGTGTCTATGTGGGGGAATGTGTGTTTATGTGCCTGTGTGTGTGGTACCCTCATCAGCCAAAGAACAGCTGCACCCAGAAGGTGTGGGAGTGCGGTGGTGTTGGGGATAAAGATAAAGGTGACCAGGTGGAGGGACACCAGGCCTTCTGGACGTCCCTCCATGACAGTCTGGTACGACACCACTGCAGTGTTTGGTGACGGTGACGTGGTGTTAAGGACAGTCGTGGTAACGGTCTGTGTGCATGTAGTCCTGGGTGGTGCAGCCGTCTGCTGATGGTGCTGCACTAACAGGAGGACCCATGGAGGCACCACTGCTCTCTGGATATGGTGCTGATGAGGGCTGAAGATGGAGAGCGGTTCTCTTCAGGTCCTTTGGTAAATCTGCGTGTGATGGGGTGTACGTGAGGTGCGTCTTCCCCCGCCCCCTTCCGGGTCAGGTTATTATTGGATGCGCTGGCGGGATATTTTTCCTCAGTATTAAGCAACACGAGGCGCGCGCAGAACGAGGCGGCTGATGATCCGGAGCCTTCCCGCTCCCACGTTACCTCACTGTAATCCAGTTAGCTCCTGCGTGGCTGCGTGAAATGAATTGTGGAGATGAACTCAGGCGGGTGGTGCGCGGCTGCGCGCGTCCTCCATTGTTGCCCTGCGTGAGGCCTGGAGTTCGATCCATCGTACCTGTCGGATCTCAGGGTGTCAGAACCGGAGCGTCTAATTACGCTACAAGCACAAACGAAGCTTCAACACACGGACGCCTCCCTCGCTTCAAAACGCGCTGCCGCTCCTCCGCCTCCCGCAGTCACAGGCCGAGCACGCTGCGCCTCCCTCGCTTCTCTCGGAGATCTATCTATCTATCTATCTATCTATCTATCTATCTATCTATCTATCTATCTATCTATCTATCTATCTATGTCAGAGCACACTTTCTTTTTCTCTGTTTATCCTTCCTCACATCCTGAATTCTCTCTTTCTCCCCCTCGCCCTCTCTCTTCCTCTCCCTTCCTCTTTATCCCTTTCCCTCTTCCTCTCCCTTCCTCTTTATCCCTTTCCCTCTTCCTCTCCCTTCCTCTTTATCCCTTTCCCTCTTTCTCCCTCTTTCTCTCCCTCACTCTCTCTTCTCTCTCCCTCTCTCTTCTCTGTCTTTCTATCTCTCTCTCTCCCTCCCTCTCTCCCTCCCTCCCTCCCTCCCTCTCTCTCTCTCCCTCCCTCCCTCCCTCCCTCTCTCTCTCCCTCCCTCCCTCCCTCTCTCTCTCTCCCTCCCTCCCTCCCTCTCTCTCTCTCTCCCTCCCTCTCTCTCTCTCTCTCTCTCTCCCTCTCTCTCCCTCCCTCTCTCTCTCCCTCTCTCTCCCTCTCTCTCTCCCTCCCTCTCTCCCTCCCTCTCTCTCTCTCTCTCTCTCCCTCTCTCCCTCCCTCTCTCCCTCTCTCTCTCTCTCTCTCTCATCCCCTCTTTCTCCAATCTCTCTCCCCCCTCTCTCTCCTCTCTCTCTCCCCCCTCTGTCTCCTCTCTAACTCCCTCTTTCCCTTCCTCTCTTTCTTCTCTCTCTTCTCTGTCTTTCTCTCTCTCTCTCTCTCTCACCACCCTCTCTCCCCTCTCTCTCTCTCTCTCTCTCTCTCTCTCTCTCTCTCACTCTCTCCCCCCTCTGTCTCCTCTCTAACTCCCTCTTTCCCTCCCTCTCTCTCTTCTCCCCTCCCCCTCTCTCTCTTCTCTCTCCCTCTCTCTTCTCTGTCTTTTTCTCTCTCTCTCTCTCTCTCCCCCTTCTCTCGTTCTCTCTCCCACCCCCCCTCTCTCTTTCTCCCCCCCTCTCCCTCTCTCTCCCCCTTTCTCTCCCTCTCTCTCCCCCTCTCTCTCTCTCCCCCTCTCTCTCTCTCTCTCTCTCTCTCTCTCTCTCCCCCTCTCTCTCTCTCTCTCTCTAACTCTCCCTCTCTCTCTCTACCTCTCTCTCTCTCTCTCTCTCCCCCTCTCTCTCTCTCTCTCCCCCCTCTCTCGTTCTCTCTCTCACCACCCCTCTCCCCCCCCCCTCTCTTTCTCTCCCTCCCTCTCTCTCTCCCTCTCTCCCTCTCTCTCCCCCGCTCTCTCTCTCGTTCTCTCTCTCTCCCTCCCTCTCTCCCTCTGTGCCTGTTTTCTGCTTTCCTTCTTTTATGTGGGTCCTGCTTTGAACTGCCAGCTCCTCCTGAATATGAAATTGTTTCCTCTGTTCCTTTATTTATTTGCTTTGACTTTCTGTATCTCATACCGTACTCCGCTCCTCCGTCCTTCACACACTCACGCAGCTCAAAGGGTTCAAATGGTAGAATGCACTTAGATAGTGACCTTCCTCATCCTCCTCCATCCCTCTCTCCATCTCTCTCTCTCTCCATGTCCTGCAGAATGCTTCCATTTACACTCCCTTACACAGAATAGTGCTTACTGGTGTGTGTGTATGTGTGTGTGGTTGCATGTGCGTGTTTGTTTGTGTGTGTGTATGTGTGTGTGGTTGCATGTGTGTGTGTGTGTGTGTGTGTGTAGTTGTGGGTGTGGGTGTGTGGTTGCATGTGGTGTTTGTGTGTGTGTGTGTAGTTGTGTGTGTGTGTGTTTGTGTGTGTGTGTGGTTGCATGTCTGTGTATGGTTGCATGTGTGTGTGTGTGTATGTGTGTGTGGTTGCATGTGTGTGTTTGTTTGTGTGTGTGTGTGTAGTTGTGGGTGTGTGTGTGGTTGCATGTGGTGTTTGTTTGTGTGTGTGTGTGTGTGTGTGTGTGTGGTTGCATGTGTGTGTGTGTATGTGTGTGTGGTTGCATGTGTGTGTTTGTGTGTGTAGTTGTGTGTGTGTGTGTGTGTGTGTGGTTGCATGTGGTGTTTGTTTGTGTGTGTGTGTGTGTGTGTGTGTGTGTGTGTGGTTGCATGTGTGTGTGTGTATGTGTGTGTGGTTGCATGTGTGTGTTTGTGTGTGTGTGTGTGTGTGTGGTTGCATGTGGTGTTTGTTTGTGTGTGTGTGTGTGTGTGTGTGTAGTTGTGGGTGTGGTTGCATGTGGTGTTTGTGTGTGTGTGGTTGTATGTCTGTGTATGGTTGCATGTGTGTGTGTGTATGTGTGTGTGGTTGCATGTGTGTGTTTGTGTGTGTGTGTGTAGTTGTGTGTGTGTGTGTGTTTGTGTGTGTGTGTGTAGTTGTGTGTGTGTGTGTGTGTGTGTGTGTGTGTGTGTAGTTGTGGGTGTGTGTGTGTGTGTGTGGTTGCATGTGGTGTGTGTGTGTGTGTGTGTGTGGTTGCATTTGTGTGTGTGTGTGTGGTAGTATGTCTGTGTATGGTTGCATGTGTGTGTGGTTGCAAAAAAGCACAACAAGGGCCCACAACTCCCCAACACAACCATTAGGACACGCACACGCGGCTTTAACTAATAATTAACAACAACAATTAGTCCCCTTCCCAGAAGGCCACTCACCTCCAATGGTTTTCCTATGGGGCTTACAAGCTTCTAGGGGCTAGCGGCAGCCGGTAGCAGGTCACCACACAACCCTTGACCTTCTCCAGTGACCCACCAGCTTGAGCCAAATCCCTGGGTGCATGCAAGACAAGTTCCGCACAGCTGTGGGCCACATCAGTGCTGCACCCGGCTGCCATCGTGGTGAGCACAGCAGTGGCAATACTGGGTCAGCCACACATGACTGCTCACCACAGTGTTCCCACAACAAGGCCTGCAACATTTTCATATTGGCTGGCTGCCATCGTGCCTTAGCCCAACACCTCGGGCATGCTGCCTTGCCGCACTGGCCTTGTCGTCTTACCATCCCCTCTTTCCCACTGAGCCCCAGTGCCATGTAGGCCCAAAACCATGGAGCACCCATTCCTCAATGGTGTGCACCCCATCCGTACCTCGGGTCCAAGTCCTAGCCCCTACGTCATGGCAGGGCTCCCACCAGCATGCCATGTCAAGCTGCCACATCCCATCCTTCCAGCCAGATTCTGGTGTTGAGCCTTATCATGCCACCTCAACTGCGGTCCTGACCACCCATGTGCTACTCCCCTCTCGACTGGGCTCAGTTGTCTCAGCTGGTTTGGCACTGTTGACACCAAAGACAAAGGAAACGTTGGGCTTTTAAATGAGTCCTGTTTTTTTTTGAGGGGTTGGAAACCACAGCCAGGATAGCAGGCATGCCATCAACAGCCACACATTCCACAGTGCACCGCTACCCCACCGAACAGGCCGAAGCCCAGCACTGCACACTATACACAGCTCTCAGTCCCACCCATGTTTGAACTCATACTGTATGTTTGGCGTGCACCCAGGATCCCCTGGGCTCACCAGTCCACATGTGCGGCACACTTTCCACACACCTAAATGAGCTGCCAGCAGGACACTGCAATACATACGATATACACTCTCACTGACTCTCATACAGTATAGAACACGCAGCCACTGTTCCTCTCACTGGGCGTCAGAAATGAAGTTCAGTCTGTGTAAGGTACATGTCCAGGTTCATGTGGACCCTGTTTAAGGTGGTAGGTACTTCAGGGTCCTCCAGATGGCGCTCCACGAAGATGATAAGGCTATAAACCCCTGTGGGGTGTGAGTGACGGGATCCATAGATTGGGAAGAGGTGCTACAGTGCAGGGAATGTCTCGTTCCATGTGTGGTAAATGTCTCCAGAGCAGATGTTAATGATTGGCTAAAAGGAGGGACTCCATGTGGGCGTGGCCAAAGACCATAGTGTGAAGGAAGTAGCTGAATCTGCAGGTGTATGGAAGCGTACGGTCATACGGGTCTACCAGCAGTGGATACAATCCCAGTCTACAGGGAATTCTCCTCGGAATTGTGCCAGGGAAGGCATCCACCAAATCTGGACCACCTGTGTCTGAACACTGACGTGGTCTACATCCAGAAACTGGTCCAGTACCTGCCCAGTCCGGTCCCAGTTGTTACTGGTGCTGGTGGAGGTGTTAAGTATGTGCATTTAGAAAAAGTCATACAGTGGGGCAGAAAAGACCCTCAGTGTAGTTCTGGGATGTCTGCTCACCGGCCTTATGATCATTTTGACCGCACGGGATGAGATCCTGTGTGGGACCCCAGGTCGAGGGAGTATGGGTGGTCTTGTATGTCTTCCATTGTCTTAGTCGCTCCCACAGCTGATTTATTCACACCAGCCTGCTGGTCTGTTGTAGATCCACTCTTCCCAGCCTGGTGCAGGTCTACAGTTCTCCTCCTGGTGTCTTTCGGCAGCCCTTTGGTCTTGGCCATGGTTGGGTTTGGAGTCTGACTGTTTGAGGCTGTGGACAGGTGTCTTATACAGGTAACGAGGTCAAACAGGGGTCATTTATAACAGTGATGAGTGGAGGGCAGAAGGAGTAGCGCTGAGCTGTGCTCCCTCCCCGACTCTCTGACGGCGCTGTAGGAGAGAGAGTGGACAGGCCACTCAGCCGTGTGCAGCTCCTTTATATTTCTCTGGATGCCGCTCTTTTCTCTGTCTCTCTCTCTTCTTCTTTTTCTATTGTACTCATCCTCTCTTTCACCTACACCTGTTACGTAAGCTCCCTCGTTAGCTTCCTGCTCTCTCACCCCCTCTCTCTATCCTCTCTTTCTCCTCTGTGTCTCTCTCTCCGCTTCTCCACTTTCAGATCCCTTGACAGGGACATAAAGCACAGGCAGAAAAATGAACAAGAGATTTTTCCTCTTTTGTACAGCTTGGTGGGAACAGGAGAGGGAGAGAGAGAGAGAGAGAGAGGACACTGAGAGAGAGAGGACACTGAGAGAGAGAGGACACTGAGAGAGAGATACAGAGAAAGAGACAGAGAGAGACAGATTTAGAGAGAGAGAGAGATATAAAGAGTGAGAGATTCAAGGAGAGAGAGAGAGACTATGAGGGATACAGAGAGTGACAGAGGGAGAGACAGAGAAAGACAGTGAGGGATACAGAGAGACAGATGGTGACAGACAGACAGTGAGAGAGACAGTGAGAGAGAAAGAGACCCAGAGAGAGAGATAGTGAGTGAGACAGTAAGAAAGAAACAGACAGACAGTGAGAGAGAGAGACAGTGGGAGAGAGAGAGAGACAGATGGTGAGAGACCATGTGAGAGACAGTGTGAGAGACAGTGAGAGAGACAGAGAGAGAGAGAGAGAGAGAGAGAGAGACAGTGGGAGAGATCTACTGCCTAATAATCTGTACAGGTGGCCTGCGTCTAACAGCCCCAATTGAATGAATGTACAGGGTAGGTGTTTCTAATAAAGTGGCCAGTGTATGGAAATACAAGGTAGGTATTTCTGAGAGAGAGAAAGTGAGTGAGACAGACAGTAAGAAAGAAACAGACAAACAGTGAGAGACACAGTGGGAGAGAGAAACAGTCAGAGAGACAGAGAGAGACCGTATGAGACAGTGAGAGAGACAGTGGGAGAGAGAGACAGAGAGAGACAGATAGTGAGAGACCTTGAGAGAGACAGTGTGAGAGACAGTGAGACAAAGACAGACAGTGAGAGACAGTGAGAGACTGTGAGAAAGACAGAGACAGACAGTGAGAGACAGTGAGAGACAGTGAGAGAGACAGTGAGAGACAGTGAGAGAGACAGTGAGAGAGACAGAGACAGACAGTGAGAGACAGTGTAAGACAGTGAGAGAGACAGTGGGAGAGAGAGACAGTGAGAGAGACAGTGTGAGCGACAGTGAGGGAGACTATGTGAGAGACAGAGACAGACTGCGAGAGATGGTGTGAGAGACAGTGAGAAAGAGACAGACAGTAGGAGACAGTGTGAGAGAGAGAGAGAGAGAGAGAGAGAGAGAGAGAGAGAGAGAGAGAGAGAGAGAGAGAGAGAGAGAGAGAGAGAGAGAGAGAGAGAGACCGTGGGAGAGATCTACTGCCTAATAATATGTACAGGTGGCCTGCCTCTAACAGCCCCATTGAGTGGATGTACAGGGTGGGTGTTTCTAATAAAGTGGCCAGTGTGTGGAAGTACAAGGTAGGTATTTCTGAGACAGAGAAAGTGAGTGAGACAGACAGTAGGAAAGAAACAGACAGACAGAGTGAGAGAGACAGTATGAGTGACAGTGAGAGAGACAGTGGGAAAGAGACAGTGGGAGAGAGAGACAGTGGCAGAGAAAGACAGTGTGAGACAGTGAGAGAGACAGTGGGAAAGAGACAGTGGGAGAGAAAGACAGTGGGAGACAGTGAGAGAGACAGTGGGAAAGAGACAGTGGGAGAGAAAGACAGTGGGAGACAGTGAGAGAGACAGTGGGAAAGAGACAGTGGCAGAGAAAGACAGTGTGAGACAGTGAGAGAGACAGGGGGAAAGAGACAGTGGCAGAGAAAGACAGTGTGAGACAGTGAGAGAGACAGTGGGAAAGAGACAGTGTCAGAGACGGTGTGAGAGACAGTGAGAGAGACAGAGACAGATGGTGAGAGACAATGTGAGACAGTGAGAAGAGAGAGAGACAGTGGGAGAGAGAGAGACAGTGGGAGAGAGAGAGACAGTGGGAGAGAGAGAGACAGTGGGAGAGATCTACTGCCTAATAATCTGTACAGGTAGCCTGCGTTCTGTGTCTAACAGAACAGTCTAATTGAGTCTAATTGAGTGTATGTACAAGGCAGGTGTTTCTAATAAAGTGGCCAGTGTGTGGAAATGCAAGGTGGGTGTTTCTAATAAAGTGGCCAGTGTGTGGAAGTACAAGGTGGGTGTTTCTAATAAAGTGGCCAGTGTGGAAGTACAAGGTAAGTGTTTCTAATAAAGTGGCCGGTGTGTGGGAGCAGGTAGGTGTTTTTTCTAAAACGTAGAATGTATGGCTCTTTGGTTGGGGTGAAGTGTCCAGATGTGGAACGCTGGTGGAGCGGAATATTCGGTTAAGGAGCTGGTGAATGAAGGGCTGTCATCAATGTCCGTCAAAAAGGATTTGAAATCCGCTTCACAGGCCGGAAAGGGAGATCCCTACACGTGTGATCCGGCATTGCTCTTGATCCGTTGCTGTTGTTTCCTGCTGAGCGGGAACGCGACCTGGCATTCATTAGCTTTGGGGGCATCATTCCGCAAGGAGTCAGGACTGTTATGCAACAGTCTAGGATTTTGGAAACGGCTCTGGCCTCTTTAACTAACCGTGGATTTGTATTTGAAGGAGGGATAACAGCGTTCCAGGTTAACGGTATTCCAGTTCTACGTACTGAGCCTAAAGCCACCATTCCCAAGCTACATGGTATTCCTAGGATTGTGACGATATGTAAATCTCCTTTGACCTATGAAAGCCCCAAACTTGCTGGCAGCGAGGCCAATCACACTCGGGGGTGTAGTGCGCACTCCTCTAAGTGCCCTAACTGACCCATCCATCACCACGGGCTCCCCATCTAGAGCTGTGTTCTATCAATCACCGCCGCGGTCGCCTCGATCAGGGCCAGAGAGACTCCGTCAGACGATTAGATTTGATTTACGTCTCATGAATCTTCATTATTACCGGTGTGTGTGTCCCTGCGGCTCCGCTGGGAATGTTCTGGAGGAAACAGAAGCGCTGCTTCAGGCAGAAACAACAGCCAGGGTGTAGTAGCCGATCCCAGATGTGTGATTGATGGTGTGGTGCTTAAGGCACAAGGAGCCACAGCAGCATTGATTATAGACTTCCAGCATCAACAGCGGCAGGAAGGGCTACGGCCGAGGGCATAAACAGGGGGTATATGGCATAGGTAACGGCGGGAGGTGTCAGACAGAGGGGAGCCATGACTTCAGTGTGAAAAACTCGAGGTAGTGAACTCACACCCAGCCTATGGTCGTGCATCAGTGTAGCTGCCATCAGTTAGCAATGAGCAATATGGTCCAAAAGCCAACATAAGCTAATATGACAGATAGTGTTCCACTCCAGTCAGAGTTTCCAGTATCCAGGTGGAGCTATCTTCCTGGTGTACTGCATCCCATCATGCACCGCGGCCTCATCAGCTCTCAGCCTGCTTCAGCCAGAGACAATGGCGGTGGGTAACACTGGGGAGCTAAATGCAGCCCACTCCGAGTATAACTGTGGGAGTAGTGATTGTAGTGGGGTGTGTTCATCAGAATGAGCCTCAGAAAGTTAAATATACAGGCCTGAAGATTAATAAAAGATGAACTCACTTTAGAGGATCAGTTTTAAAGTGAACTAGCCAAGGGTAGCTAACAGCTAGGCTAACTTTATCCAGGTGAACTGAGCAGCGTTAGCAGCAGCTAGCTCTAAACAGTGGATACAGTAATAACAGCTCTGAGGTAAATGTGAGGTAACTGGTCATGTGACTGTGTTAGTATACTACACTGTAGGTCAGAACTTGTTACTGTGCTGTATACCACACACAGGGGGCGTATACAGTGTGTGGTACATACTACTGTAGTATACAGTGTTCAGTGTAGTAGTGTGCCATTCTGAGTACAGCCTATATCAAGGAGCTCTGCACATGGCCTGTGCCAGGGGAGCTAACGTTAGCGGTGTGAGCTAGCTAGCTAACATTACAGCCCAGGAACACCAAACTTTTTCTTTTAGAGGTTGACGTCTGGTTCTTATCTCCACCACTGTGAACAATCCTGACTCTAGAACTGAGCATTTCGGGGCGTCCAGGCTTTGTATTTCACCACTGATTTTTACAGTTACAGTGCTGAACACAGATTTACCTCTGCTGCTACAGCACCTCCGGGCATCCGTCCGAGCTTACAGTGTGGTCCCCGTTCATGCTCCCCGGGGGGGGGGGGGGGCTGACCGTAGAGCTGTAAGCACAGCAGAACTGAACCCAGAGTAACCCTCAAAGCATGGAGACATATCAGGCCTTCTGAGCCACCCAGGAAATACCTGTGAGTGTGAAGGTGCCTGTGAGCTGTCGGTGTTAATGGCACTTCAGAATCCTTGCAACGTGTTTTGCCTTGCAGTGAAAGAGAGAGAGGGAGAGAGAGAGAGAGAGAAAGAGAGAGGGAGAGAGAGAGAGAGAGAGAGAGAGAGAGAGTATAAGAAAGAGAGAGCTGTCTTTTCTCATTCCTGTTCACACCACTGTGGTGTGAGTGTGTGTGAGACACTGAGGTTAACACCAGGCCACATCAATAGTGCAATCACAAGATATAACACATACACAGGGCTGCCAACTCTTCCACATTGGCCCGGACACTCCCGCAATTCGGCCCGACTTTCTTGCTCTCCCGCCAAACCAGCATTTAGTCCCACACTTCTATCAAAGAGTAACGCGGGGACAAGACGAGGAGACATGAGGCAAGCGCAAGTCTTTAATGCAAAACAAACAAGATGAAACAAAAGCCAAAGGAACTGGGAAAAACAAAACACACTACAAAAGGGAATATCACAAAATCAACTGCCATAGAGACAAAATCAACGGACATGGAGACAAAACACCAAACAAGAACGGAACTGAACGGAATAGAATAGAATAGAACAGAACAGAACAGAACAGAACAGAACGGAATAGAATAGAATAGAATAGAATAGAATAGAATAGAATAGAATAGAACAGAACAGAATAGAATAGAATAGAATAGAATAGAATGAACCAGAAAAGAACAGAATAGAACAGAATAGAACAGAATAGAATAGAATAGAACAGAATAGAATAGAATAGAATAGAATAGAACAGAACAGAACAGAACAGAATAGAATAGAATAGAATAGAATAGAACAGAACAGAACAGAACAGAACAGAACAGAATAGAATAGAATAGAATAGAACGGAACGGAACGGAACGGAACGGAACGGAACGGAACGGAACAGAACAGAACAGAATAGAATAGAATAGAATAGAACAGTACAGTACAGAACAGAATAGAATAGAATAGAATAGAACAGAATAGAATAGAATAGAATAGAATAGAATAGAATAGAACAGAACAGAACAGAACAGAACAGAATAGAACAGAATAGAACAGAATAGAATAGAATAGAATAGAATAGAACAGAACAGAACAGAACGGAATAGAATAGAATAGAATAGAATAGAATAGAATAGAATAGAATAGAACAGTACAGAACAGAATAGAATAGAATAGAATAGAACAGAATAGAATAGAATGAACCAGAAAAGAACAGAATAGAACAGAATAGAATAGAATAGAATAGAACAGAATAGAACAGAATAGAATAGAATAGAATAGAATAGAACAGAACGGAACGGAACGGAACGGAACAGAACAGAACAGAACAGAACAGAATAGAATAGAACAGTACAGTACAGAACAGAATAGAATAGAATAGAATAGAACAGAATAGAATAGAATAGAATAGAATAGAATAGAATAGAATAGAACAGAACAGAACAGAACAGAATAGAACAGAATAGAATAGAATAGAATAGAATAGAATAGAACAGAACAGAACAGAACAGAATAGAATAGAATAGAATAGAATAGAATAGAATAGAATAGAATAGAATAGAATAGAACAGTACAGAACAGAATAGAATAGAATAGAATAGAACAGAATAGAATAGAATGAACCAGAAAAGAACAGAATAGAACAGAATAGAACAGAATAGAATAGAATAGAACAGAATAGAACAGAATAGAATAGAATAGAATAGAATAGAACAGAACAGAACAGAACAGAACGGAATAGAATAGAATAGAATAGAATAGAACAGAACAGAACAGAACAGAACAGAACAGAATAGAATAGAATAGAACAGAACAGAACAGAACAGAACAGAACAGAATAGACAGGTGATGGGCCTGACAAGGGGGCGGCGACAGGAGGGGCAAAAAAACAAAACAAACAGAAGCACATGGAACAGGACAACAAAGGGAACAAGACAGAAACAGAGAACCGGAGATAACGGAGAAAAACACGGGGAAGACGAGGCAGGACGTGACACAAAGTCTGTTAAGCTCATAGCTCATCCACCCACTGGTTTCAAATGCTGCTTGTGGGAGTGATGAGCCTCTCTTTGTTGTTGGGCGTTATTTAGCTGCCTGGAAGCTGAACACTGCAGATGAGGCAATGACGAGGTACGTGTTAAACAACCCAACCATGAATTAAAATGCTGAGATCCATACCTTGGAATACCAGGAAGTTTATCCTGGAACACTACCTGACATTCTAGTTTCAGAAATATGGCTAATGCTAGCTTTTCTAAATGCTAGCGGCTAATTTTTTCTGAAGCATTGTTTGCTGTTCCTCTGTGGAATATATTGTTACTGACTAATTTCCATCATCGACAGAACAGAATAGAATAGAATAGAATAGAATAGAATAGAATAGGACAGGACAGGACAGGACAGGACAGAACAGAACAGAACAGAACAGAACAGAACAGAACAGAACAGAAAAGAAAAGAAAAGAAAAGAAAAGAAAAGAAAAGAATAGGACAGGACAGGACAGGACAGGACAGGACAGGACAGGACAGGATAGAATAGAATAGAATAGAATAGAATAGAATAGAATAGAATAGAATAGAAAAGAATAGAATAGAATAGAATAGAATAGAATAGAATAGAATAGGACAGGACAGGACAGGACAGGACAGGACAGGACAGAATAGAATAGAATAGAATAGAATAGACAGATATGACAAGTTTCCGTGGTGGAGCTTAACTCGTGGCATAGTTTGCATAGCCATACCAGGTGAAGGAATATGGTGATGCGGGTCATCTGGACACCTTCCCCAGGTACTTCTAATGGTTCCCCAGCAGAAGACAGGTTGTCATACACTAACAAGCTGACCCTTAGCAATGGGGTGAGGTTTCCTGACCTGTACTCACTGTCAGGTGAAGGATCCAGCTAATTGGACAAAGTTGCAGCGGCTGGACATCTTCATACACCTGGTGAAAAAGCCCGGCGTCTATAGGAAGGAAAAACTGAACATGATTTCTCCACGCTGTGGCGTGTTTAATCCAGCTGGGACGCTTCTGTTCCTCCTGCTGAAGGTCAGAGTTTTAAAGTCCAGACGGAGGAAAGAGACGAACGGACGACTCTAAACCACGTGGGCTGTAAAAGCTCTCAGCTGTTTTAAGCTAGCTAGCTGGTTCTCCGCTACAGCTAGCATTACAGCCCACTTACCTTCATTAACATCTCCAGCTCTAAGTGGTTTAGACATCACCTGTTCATCTGTCTTCCACTCACTCTTCCACTGCCCAACAGTTTGATTGACAAGCAACAAACACTTCCTGTGGGTTAGACCTGCCCTTCCATCAGAATTCACATTTCGTAAAATGTGCAACACCATTGTTTTTCTATTCTATAGAATAGAATAGAATAGAATAGAATAGGATAGGATAGAATAGAATAGAATAGAATAGAATAGAACAAAATAGAATAGAATAGAATAGAATAGAATAGAATAGAATAGAATAGAATAGAATAGAATAGAATAGAACAGAATAGAATAGAATAGAATAGAACAAAATATAATAGAATAGAATAGAATAGAATAGAATAGAATAGAATAGAATAGAATAGAACGAAGTAGAATAGAATAGAATAGAATAGAATAGAATAGAATAGAACAGAACGAAGTAGAATAGAATAGAATAGAATAGAACAGAATAGAATAGAATAGAATAGAATAGAATAGAATAGAATAGAATAAAGATCCTCTTTGTTTTTTAGAGATGTGGTTAAATGGGTCATGTTCTTGTGACATCATCACCCACAACACTTATGAAATCAGGGAAACTGTCTGATTTTGATCACATGGTCTCCACGGAAATCGCTAGCAGCGCTAATAATTGAG